>CAUYQV010089763.1:0-13509 GCA_963574575.1 Galagoides demidoff
ATAAATTTTATCAATTACTGCATCAAAGTGGGGTCCACCTTTTTATCTCTGCAGCTCTGACCCTCTTTAGTGGGAGTGGTGCAGCTGTAAACTGGAGAATGCTGCCATCACTCCAAGCTGGAAGGATGGTTCTCCCCTGGAGCTCCCAGAAGGAACCAACCCTATTAACACCTTGATTTTTTTTTTTTTTTTTTGTGAGACAGAAGTTCATTTTGTCACCTTGGGGTTGAGTGCTGTGGCATCATAGCTCACAGCAACGTCAAACTCTTGGGCTTAAGTGATTCTCTTACCTCAGCCTCCCAAGTAGCTGGGACTACAGGGACCCACTACAGTGCCCAGCTATTTTTAGAGATAAGGTCTTACTCTTGCTCAGGCTGGTCTTGAACTTGTGACCTCAGGCAATCCACCCACCTCACCCTCCCAGAGTGCTAGGATTACAGGCATGATCCACTGTGCCCCTCCAACACTTTGATTTTAGCCCTTAAGACTCATTTCTGATGGCTCAGCACCTGTGGCTCAAGTGGCTAAGGTGCCAGCTACATACACCTAAGGTGGCAGGTTCGAATCCAGCCTGGACCTGCCAAATAACAATGATGGCTGCAACCAAAAAATAGCCTGGCATTGTGGTGGGCGCCTGTGGTCCCAGCTACTTGGGAGGCTGAGCAGGAGACTCACTTGAGCCCAGGAGTTGGAGGTTGCTGTGAGCTGTGATGTTACAGCACTCTACCCAGGGGGACAGTTTGAGGCTCATCTCAAAAAAAAAAAAAAGATTCATTTCTGACTTCTGACCTCCAGAACCATACAAGAATAAATTTGTGTTGAGTTAAAGCCACTAAATTTGTGGTAATTTTTACAGGAGTAAGAGGAATGAATGTAACTTCCCTATGGAAGGGTCCAACCCAAGGCTTTTACATACAGATGGATAATTATTCCCATTAGACCAGCGGTTCTCAACTTGTAGGTCGCAACCCCCTTTGTAACAATGAAAATAATCCTGCACATCAAATATTTACATTATGATTCATAACAGTAGCAAAATTACAGTTATGAAGTAGCAACAAAAATAATTCTATGGTTGGGGGTCACCACCACATGAGGAACTGTATTAAAGGGTCATGGCATTAGGCAAGTTGAGAACCACTGCATTAGACCGTATGTTTCATAAGTGCTAATACTTCTTGTGAATGTTTGAAACCACCTCCTATACCCACCTGTATATACCTAGCATTATACCTGGCATCTTCTCAGCATCCAATAAATATTTGCAGTTTTTTGGGGTTTTTTTTGGCTGGGGTTGGGTTTGAACCCGCCACCTCCGGCATATGGGGCCAGCGCCCTACTCCTTTGAGCCACAGGTGCCGTCCACATCCAATAAATATTTGATGAAGGAAAGATTATGATCTCAAATGTGATTTTTGTTTTGGCTGGATTTAGTTCATGTGTAAAGGGAGGAGCCAGCCTTGAATCCTTAGTTTGGTTGCTGGCAAGCACGAATCTGTTATAAATGTCAGGGGAAATGACTAAAATCATATCTGGGCACTACTGTAGAAAAAGAGAGGTGGCTATAATTGATGAGGTGCCTAATCCCAGAATATTTATTTATTTGAGACAGAGTATTTATTTATTTATTTATTTGCACAGAGTCTCATTTTATTACCCTCAGTAGAGTGCTATGGTGTCATAGTTCATAGCAACCTCAAACTCTTGGGTTCTGCAGTGCATAGTGGCTCATGACTGTAATCCTAGCACTTTGGGAGGTTGAGGTGGGCTGATTGTTTTCTCAAATCCTGAAAGAAATAGGTAATAGAAATACCTCTTTTCTTAGAATGTGCTAAAATGCAAAACCCATTACTCTGAAAGGCTATGGCTACAAAAAATGTAAATACTACACCACAGCTGGAGTAAGTAAGGGTCAAGCCAACTGGGCAGTTGGTCAAGATGCCTCAATAGGCACTAATTTGTGAATAAATTAGAATGTGCTGTTATCTCAGGCTCCCATATACAGCTTCTTACAAGTTTACATCTGTAAAATTTGCCTGGCATTGTTGAAGTAAATGGTACCCATAAGTGGAATTTAACAAGAAGAAAAACAAAATTCTCATTACTACATGGGTCATCTCCTTTGGAATGTTTTTGAATTGCACACGTAAATGGCCTGTCACTGAAGTTCTGGATTGAACAATCAATGAATGGCATTGGAGCTGTTTACCAGAAGCAAATGATTTATTTTCTTACCTGCATTTTAATCTTTAATATGCTTTACAAGAAGTAACCTGATTAAAAGGATAATTACAAAAGGAAACCATAGAGAGAACAAGAACCACAAGAAAAACGAGAATTACTATGCAATTTTTTTTCTCAGGACAGTAAACTTCACATTGGCTAGTGGAAATAAAAGAGCAAATTAATCTGAAGTAAATAGTTTTTATTGATAAGATATCATTTAATAGGCTTGGTGCCTATAGTTCAGTAGCTAGGGCACCAGCCACATACATCGGAGCTGGCGGGTTCAAATCCAGCCCAGGCCTGCCAATCAACAGCAACAACAACAAATAGCCAGGCATTGTGGTGGGTACCTGTAGTCCCAGCTACTTGGGAGGCTGAGGCAAGAGAATTGCTTAAGCCCAAGAGTTTGAGGTTGCTGTGAGCTGTGATGCCAAGGCACTCTACCCAGGGCAACAGCTTAAGACTCTGTCTCAAAAAAAAAAAAAAATATATATATATATATATACACACACACACACACACATATATCACTTAATACATTTTGCACTTAGAAATGTTAAACAACTATTTAGAGAATGTCATTTGAAGACCCTTATTCTGGGCTGCTGATTTTCTAATTATACCTTAATTTTAGGCTTAGGAAAGAGTTGTAAAATCCATACTAAGTTATACATGGCAGTTTAGACAAGTTTCATGATATTTTGGGATAATAGCAATCCTTGGGCAAGCCAGCCCACTAGGTTATGAACCAAGGATCTAGAATGTGCAGAAGTTCTTTGAAACCGTGGTAGGCTGACTGCTGGGGGCCTATGATCCAGCCCTGCTCCAGCTGTGCTGATTAGGGAATTATCATGCTCTATACACAGAAAAGCTGTGTCCTCGTCTACTGACTTGACCCTCCCCACTGGGCACTTGGGAAGTTGTCCCTAGTGCCAGCATGCCTGGTATCTCAGAGGACCCAGCTCACAACACATCTGACACACCATAAGGCAGGAACCCCGCCTTGCCTCTGACTGACAGGGTGTCAAAACAGGCTCTACAACTCTTGCACCTGGCTCTGACTCTCAGCAGACCTCTTCCAATATGACCCTACTTCTTTTCTTTTTCTTTCTTTTTTTTTTTTTTTTTTTAGACAGAGTCTCACTTTGTCACTCTGTAGAGTGCTTTAGTGTCACAGCTCACAGCAACCACAGACTCTTGGACTTAAGCAATTCTCTTGCCTCAGCCTCCCAGTAGCTGGAACTACAGGCACCCACCATGATGCCTGGCTATTTTTAGAGATGGGGTCTTGCTCTTGCTCAGGCTGGTCTGGAACCCATGAAGTCAGGCAATCCACCTGCCTTGGCCTCCCAGAGTGCTAGGATTATAGGCATGAGCCACCTCGCCCAGCCTATGATCCTATGTCTAATCATCTCTCTTATCCCTCCTGTTTCACTACCTTGGGGAGCTCCAAACAAAACAGAGAAATGGGATTACTGAGGCCACGTTGTCTCTTTTATCCTCCAGAAACAGAGGCTTGTTTGGGCTGTTGTGGGTAATCCTCCCTGCCCTTTCAGACTGCTCTAGCTCTTACCCTCTCCTCCCCTCAGCCCAGGGGGAATTTTCAACCTGGTATTTACCCAAGGTTTCGTTCTTTACTGTAAATTTCATATTATATACACAGTATGTATACATATATAAATGCTACTAAGAATGTCGACACGGTTTAAGAAAGTAAAAAGCTATATTAAAATTGCAATACTCAATATATACCAATAGTGTTTGTTACTTTATATATTGTATTTATCTTATAGTTCTTGTAATTGCAACAGTAAAACATGACTTCAGTATTACAGGCAATCTTCCCTCCCTGGCCTCCCAGGCTGCTAGAATTACAGAGTGAGGCACTGTACCTACCCAGACTTTACATGTGTTTTGGGTGAGAAATATCTATATAAATATCTATATATACCTGCGTATACAAATATTTTCTATCTAGGCATAGCCTTACGGTTTTTGATTTTTGTGTTTTAAGACATTCCCTACCTCCAAGATTATAAACATAGGCTCTTGGTTTGAGGTAGGGATCTAGCTTTATTTTATTTTATTTTCAAATGACTATACAATTGTTCCAATGCTATTTATTGAATTCTTTATCTTTTTTCTTCTGTTTTGAAATACTATTTTTTTCATGTACTAAATTCCCATGTAAATGGCAAATCTTAAGCTATATGGAGAAGTGAATCTGAAACTAGGAGAAGGAAGTACATGCCAAGGGAATCGGAACTGTCTAGATTTGGGAGTTTCCAGCAAAAGAAATCATGGGACTTTCTAAAGCAGACACTGTACTTTTTAGCATTAGGCAGGTAAGCTGGCAGCTAAATACTCCACAAAATAATAATATTCATCAATTGTGCTATTTTAGCTTTTTCTTTCTGAAATCTATAAAAAGTAACATTTTGCTTTCTTTGGTACAGAAAATTAAGGTGAAATTATACAGAGTGAGAATCAACTATGTATCAAGTATAGGCCTGCACCAAGGAGCAGGGCTGCCACAAACATAGTTATAAGATGCTAGAATTTAATTCCTCTCTTTAATTTATTGCCCATCTTGCAGTTAGAATGATGTCTTTTTTCAACATACCAATGTGCTTACTTACTGTAGCCCCTACATCCTAGTTTAAATTATTCTATAGCTTCCTGTTGCTCAAATTCTAAACATGACCTTCAGTGTTGTGTACAGTGGATACCTGCTGATCTGCCTGTTTCTCCTTCTTTATAGCAGGTACCCTGAGCTTGCCTTACTCTTGCTCCAGGGGTTTAAAGGTAACTAACTCTAGCCTGAGCCCACAGGAGGCATGTGACTTATGTGGGACCCATCAGTATAGCATTGTACTAGTTTGCACGGTGAGTTGGGCGTGCATATGTCATCTTCTGAGACCCACTGCTGGATGTCCTTCTTTTGTCCCCTAGAGCCACTCTCCACCCCTCTCCATACTGCTGTCTAGCTAGGAGGCTGACTTATTTGGACTGTATCAACAGGGCTTTTGTACCTTCTGGCTTCAGTTTGATTTTACCAATGTAGGGCCTTTGTACAAAATGGAAAGAGTAAAAATGAAGTCAATATACTTGTTCTTCAGCTCCCTTCCTGTGACACCCCTTACACTGCTGTGATACCTCCTTAACTGAAGGTTGCCTCTCCTTTTTCCTTCTGAATTCTGGTAACCTCTCTCTCTCCTTGCTTTTCTGGACTTCTGCTGCTATTAAACCTTGGTCCTTCAAGGAGCTCTATACTTTTTGTTGTTGTGTTTTGAGACAAGGTCTCTCTCTCTTGCCTAGGCTAGAGTGCAGTGGCCTCATCATAGCTCATGCAACCTCAAATTCCTGGCTTGAGCTATTCTCCTGCTTCAGCCTCCTGAGTACCTGGGGTTATGGGTACATGATACTATTCCTGGCTAATTATTAATTTTTCTATTTTTGTAGAGATGGGCTCTTGCTGTTGCTCAGGCTGGTCTTGAACTCCTGGCCTCAAATGATCCTCCCACCCTGGCCTCCCAAAATCCTAGGATTATAGGTGTGAGCCATCACACCTGGCCAGGAACCCTACACTTCTTCATTAATGGTCCAGTGATGTGCTAGTAAAGGGCTATGTGTGGGGATGGGGGGGAGGGTGGGAGTTCTAATTTGTACCATTTGCCAATTACTGTGGTGTAAATAGTCCTATCATGGCCATTTTAAGCTACCAATGTGAAGTCACTGAATGCAGAGCTGGGAGGAAATGCTAAGAATTGCCTTTTGGTAGTTGTTATGAGCCAGCTCTACCACACCATTGAATTAATCCCTTTGCAAGTAAATTCTCTTTGAATTATCCTAACTTAGGCCTATGCCATGTGATTTCTGTTAGGTCCCAGACCAATATTGGTAAAATCCTGGAATATTGGCTGACTGTTGAGGGAAAGGCACTTTCTTTTCTGTAGGACTTATATCTGGGGAGATGTAAGCCTAGAGTTTCAGAAACTATCTGAAAATAAAACTGACCAAGAAGAAAGCAGAATTAAGGCTCGGTGCCTGTGGCTCAATCGGCTAAGGTGCCAGCCACATACACCTAAGGTGGTGGGTTCAATTCCCCAGCCCGGGCCCGCCAAACAATGATGGCTGCAACCAAAAAATAGCCGGGCGTTGTGGCAGGCGCCTGTGGTCCCAGCTACTTGGGAGGCGGAGGCAGGAGACTCGCTTGAACCCAGGAGTTGGAGGTTGCTATGACCTGTGATGCCATGGCACTCTACCCAGGGGGATAGCTTGAGGCTCCGTCTCAAAAAAAAAAAAAAAAAAGAAAGCAGAATTAAGAGCTGCAGGGAGACAAATTCCTGGTGATGTTATCTGAAACCCTGGATGCAGCCATGTTTGGGTCCTGGACTTTTCAGAAACATAAGCTAATAAATTCCCTCTGTGTTTCTCTTTTTGTTTTTGTTTAGATCTTTGGCTCTGGTTATATTTTTGCTTAAGCCAGTTTGCATTAAGATTCTATCACTGGCATCCAGGTGATTCCCAACAGGCACCATGCTGTCTGACCCTTTTTTACCCATAGGTGTGTTGCCCTTCACTTCTGTACTTCAGCTACACTGGCTTTCTTTCAGTCACCTATAAACATCATGTGCTCTGAAGGCACACTTAGAACTTTGACTTGAACTGTACAAAAGCAATTCACATAACCAAAACTTTTTTTTTTTGAGACAGAGTCTCACTTTGTCCCCCTTGTTAGAATGCCATGGTGTCGGCTCGGCACCTGTGGCTCAATCGGCTAAGGCGCCAGCCACGTACACCTAAGGTGGCGGGTTCGAATCCCCAGCCCGGGCCCACCAAACAACAATGATGGCTGCAACCAAAAAATGGCTGGGCATTGTGGCAGGCACCTGTGGTCCCAGCTACTTGGGAGGTAGAGGCAAGAGACTCACTTGAGCCCAGGAGTTGGAGATTGCTATGGGCTGTGATGCCATGGCACTCTACCCAGGGGGATAGCTTGAGGCTCCGTCTCAAAAAAAAAAAAAAAGAATGCCATGGTGTCACAGCTCACAGCAACATTAAACGCCTGGGCTTAAGCAATTCTCTTGCCTCAGCCTCTGGAGTAGCTGGAACTACAAGGGCCAGTCACAATGCCTGGCTATTTTTAGAGATGAGGTCTCTCTCTGGCTCAGGCTGGTCCCAAACCTGTGAGCTCAGTCAATTTGCCTGCCTCAGCCTCCCAAATTACTGGGATTACATCTGGAGCCACCTCACCTGATCTAACCAAAACATTTGTACCCCTGAAGTAATGAAAAAAAGAAATGCCCTGTGCTCTTCTGCCGCATTGCTTTGCACTACCATTCCCTGGAACACTCCTCCTTCCTCTCTGCCAACTTGACTGCCTAGTGTCACTGTGGCACTTGTGACAATGTGACCTCTGATGAAACACTACTTCTAGTACTCATGCCCTTGGTGACAGTCCCTGGGACTGCTTCATGCGGCAGGACTCAGCAGGCTTGGTATTGTGCCCATCCTCAGCCCACATCCTAAGAGACGCCGGCAGCTTCTGCCTGTGTGTCTTGGAGAGTGGAGCGTCAGGCCACACATGATAGGTCACATAACCCTTCTGGAGAGACTGATGACATGGGAGGATCTGCTCTGGGTCCTAGCCTATATGCCACCTGACTGCAGCCTCATTAGTCACCACTGACCACCAGCTAAATATGATCCAAACTACAAAATTGAGAGCAAATAAAATGGCTCCTAGCTACATTCCTTAGAGACATTTTACCCCGTGTGTCCTGTGGTCCTTTGCTGTGCAGCAACAGGTAACTGACAGCCAATCAAGGGAAATCCTCTAATAGTCCCAGGCCACATCCATCCCAATCCTGGAAATTATCACAATACAAGGCAAATTTCCTTTTGAATACTTAACACAATCCATTGTTACATACGCAACTCAAGAATGACTTTTCTTTTCAGGGTCCCTTTCCTGTGATTAATTCAAGATCTTCAGGAGTAGTCTCACTCTATTGCCTCAGCTAGCGTGCCATGGCCTCATCATAGCTCATGGCAACCTCAGACTCTTGGGCTCAAAAGATCCTCCTGTCTCAGCCTCCTGAGTAGCTGCCACAACACCCAGCTAGTTTTCCTATTTTTAGTAGAAATGAATCTGGCTCTTACTCAGGTTGGTCTTGAACTCCTGAGCCCAGGTGATCCACCGGCCTTGGCCTCCCAGAGTGTTAGGATTACAAGTGTGAGCCACTGCACCAGGCCAACTTCAAAAGTATTTACTTGGGCAGCACCTGTGGCTCAGTGACTAGGGTGCTGGCCCCATATACTGAGGGTGGTGAGTTCAAACATGGCCCCAGCCAAACTGCAACAAAAATAGCCAGGTGTTGTGGTGGGCAACAAAGTGAGACTCTGTCTCTAAAAACAGAAAAGAGTGTTTACCCAAAGACATGTCATCTCTATCCTGGTTGGGAAGTTAGGTCTGCCTGCCCGAGGGTCTGTCCAGCTCTGTTTCCACCTGCCAGTTGGCTGCTGACCATCTGAATGTAGGTGCATAGAAGTTGTTTGTTTTGTTTGTTTGTTTTTTGTTTTTTGTTTTAGACAGAACTCTTGGTAGAGTGCCGTGGTGTCACAGCTCATAGCAACCTCCAACTCTTGGGCCCAAGTGATTCTCTTGACTCAGCCTCCCAAGTAGCTGGGACTACAGGTGCCCACCATAACGCCTGGCTTTTTTTTTTTCTTTTTTTTTTTTCTTTTTTTGCAGTTTTTGGCTGGGGCTGGATTGAACCCTCCACCTCTGGCATATGGGGCTGGTGCCCTACTCCTCTGAGCCACAGGCTCCGCCCATGCCCGGCTATTTTTTTGTTACAGTTGTCATTGTTTAGCTGGCCTAGGCTGGGTTCAAACTCACCAGCCCTGGTGTAGGTGGCTGGTACCCTAACTGCTGAGCTATGAGCGCCAAGCCTGTGCATAGAAGTTGTAACAGTAAAGGCCCCACCCCATCCCACCCCGATTCATGATTCTACTCTCAAGCATTTAGGCACCATTATTAAGAAAACTACATTTAAAAGGTTCATGGTTTACAGGGCTAAAGTATTCAGATTTGCACAGCAGGTTCTTTCGAATTATACTTAGGGGAATAAATAAGTGACTAACTTTGGCAATCTCACAAGGTACAGAGTCTCCCAATTCTAAAGGATTTTGTGGGTGAGTCATTAAGTTAAAAAAGGAAATCTATATCAGTAATAAATCTTTGTAAAAGTACTCTATGTTCTTTTTAAAATTGATTGTTTCTAAGTGGCTATTTCAACTAACCTTATCAAAAGAATAGACTACTGTTGTAATATAAAATGATGCTTTCTGAGAAATTGCTTTTAAAAAAACTTGACATGAACAATTTATCATGGGGGATGTTTCCAGAGAACCAGAGCTTTTAACAAATTTACTCTGTGGTTATTTTCTTTTTCTTTTTTTCTTAAGATGGAGTCTTACTCTGTGGCCTAGGCTGGAGTGCACTGGCATGATCACAGCTTATTGCAACCTTGAACTCCAGGAATCTTGAATGATTCTTTTGCCTCAACCTCCTGAGTAACTAGGACTACAAGCACATACCACCACACGACCTAATTTTAAAATTTTTTATACAGATGGGGATCTTACTGTGTTTCCTAGGCTAGCCTTGAACTCCTAGCCTCAAGGAATCCCAAAGTGCTGGGATTATAGGTATGAGCCACCATGCCTGGCCCTCATTGTTTCATATCATAAACATTTTCCAGACTGGAAACGTTTTGTTGCTATACTTGCAGGGAGACAGCGTGATAGAGCCCAAATGTCATGCAGCTTAGAACATGCCCTCCTGGCAGCCTCCACGAGGACTCCTGGAGCCCATCAGGCTGTCCCCCCACCCTCTCTATGCCCTGTCACAAAGACCTGGATATCCCTGTCTCTAACCTGGCATTTCCTCTCCTGTCTTGTTTACACTGCTTAGTTTGGGCTCTTGTCAATTGGCCCCTGGACCTTTGCTGTGGCCTCATAGCAGTCTTCCCATCTTTAGTCTCCTCACTGCAGCTCTTCCAAGTCCATCTTCACTATATCACTCCCTTTCTTAAAACACTGCAGTGATTCTTGGCAGCAGCGCTCCTTACCATACAGTCCCTAGGTATTCAGCAGTTCCATGGACAAAGGGCCAGGAGCCCTCTGAGATTGTGTAGACAAATAAGGTGAACATGTCCACTTCTCAGCAGGTCTATAGCTCTCAGGACCTTCTCAAAAAGGTCTGTGGCTCAAAAAGAGAGGAGAGATAATGGCCCACAGGAGAAAAACAAATTTCCTGGCATGTACCAGGATTGTCAAAAGAGTGGAGATGGAAAGGCATTATAAACACCATAGGCAGAAGGTACCAGTTCCTCACTGTGCAGAACAAAACCCAGACTTGGGAGCATCCTCCCCATCAGACAGCCAAGATGGCATTGCCTTAAGGTCCTATTATTGCATCCTGCGCTGATGCTACCATCTGACCAGCATTCTTTGAGAAATGCCACCTTAGTCTCTCTCAAAAGGGCCCCTCCAAATTGTTTGGAGAAGCTTGTAACTGTTCTGTTTCCATGACAGCCTGCTGGTGCAAACTATAAATTAACTTTCTCAAGGTAGGAAGGCACCCTGCCCTGAAGACATTTACTCCCATGCCTCTTTTCAGCTCGGTATTGGAGACAGTGTGAATCATTCCCAGCACATTTCAAAGCACCACAGAGGACCCAGTCTTTTCATCCTTTCCGTAAACCTTGATTTCACAAAGCTTTAGGATTTGCTAAGAGCTTTCAGGAAAAAAAGCATGAGAATAAAGCAATTTACCAAGACATAACCAATTATTAGGAATCAAATATCATTTTGGAATACATAGTTCATTTGTATAGACATAACTCAAAGAAACCTGAGCATGATTTCTTATCTGACAACCCTTCCTGTATGATTGTAACACACCAAATAAGCTTCCTAGGTCTCTCCGAGCATTCCAGGGGCTCTTTGACAAAGAGTTGGAGGTCAAAAAGACTGTATTTGGAATTTGAAATCTGATTTTGAGAAGTTTTCAAATATCAAAGGTTTAAAACACTTGATATCAAAGTAAGGTTATAAGTTACTGTAAAATAATAGTAATTCATTTAGTGAAAGTGATAATTAAAAGATTTTTAAAAGGGTGATGCCTGTGGCTCAGTGAGTAGGGCACCGGCCCCATATACCAAGGAGGTTGGCGGGTTGGAGTCCAGCCCCAGCCAAACTGCAACAAAAAATAGTCAGGTGTAGAGGCAGGTGCCTGCAGTCCCAGCTACTCGGGAGGCTGAGGCAAAAGAATCACCTAAGCCCAAGAGCTGGAGGTTGCTGTGAGCTGTGATGTCACAGCACTTTACCTAGGGTGACAGGGTAAGACTTTGTCTCTGGAAAAAAAAAAAAAGATTTAAAAAAGCAAAAACAAAACAAAATAAAATATTTATTCCTTGATAAAGAGAGGCCACAGTTTTCTACACAAACAATAGATCTAGTAAAGGAAAGGTGAAACAGACTCTACCTTCTTATTCATTTTTTCCAATTAGTTTTTCATATTCTTTTTTTTTTTCTTTTGGCAAGAAATGATCTCACTATTACCCAGGCTGGGCTCAACTCCTGTCTTCAAGTGATCCTTCTGCTTCAGCCTCCAGAAGTGCTAGGATTCAGGCATGAACCACCGCACGCAGCCAAAACATGAACAAGTCTTTTACTCTTTCTTATTTTTATCTATTTATTTTTTGAGAACAGTGTCTCACACTGTCACCTGGGATAGTGTGTAGTGTTATCATCACAGCTCACAGCAACCTCAAACTCCTGCCCTCTGGTGATCCTCCTGTCTCAGCCTCCTGAGTAGTTGGGACAACAGATGCCTGCCCACTATGCCCAGATAATTGTTTTATTTTTGTAGAGACAGGGTCTCACTCTTGCTCAGGCTGGTCTTGAACTCCTGGCCTCAGGTGATCCTCCCACCTCAGCTCACAGGTGTGAGCCATCACACCTGGCCCTATTTCTTATTAATAGTACAGGAAAATCTTCAAAAGAGAAAACTAAATTCTAACTTGGTATCAGTGTATTATTAATGTTAAAGCTATGAAACCTTGGGTGGTGACTGTGGCTCAGTGGGTAGGGTGCCTGCCCCATATACAGAGGGTGGCAGGGCCTTGGCCAAACTGCAACAAAAAAATGGCTGGGTGTTGTGGTGGGTGCCTGTAGTCCCAGCTACTTGGGAGGCTGAGGCAAGAGAATTGCCTAAGCCCAGGAGTTGGAGGTTGCTGTGAGCAGTGTGATGCCACAGCACTCTACCAAGGGTGACAAAGTGAGACTCTGTCTCTACAAAAAAAAAAGCTATGAAACTTTATAAATAAAGCCATCCAATCTCAATCAACTTTGATCATACAAGATTTCCATAAGCCTTCTATAGCATCTTAAAATTTTTTTTCATTCTTGGGAGGCACCTATGGCTCAGTGGGTAGGGTGTCGACCCCATATACTGAGAGTAGCGGGTTTGAACCCGGCCCTGTCCAAACTGCAACAAAAAAATAAATAGCTGGGTGTTGTGGCAGGTACCTGTAGTCCCAGCTAGTCAGGAGGCTGAGGCAAGAGAATTGCTTAAGCCCAGGAGTTGGAGGTTGCTGTGAGCTGTGATACTATGGTGCTCTACTGAGGGTGACAAAGTGAGACTCAGTCTCTAAAAAGAAAAAAAATTTTTTCATTCTTTTATCTTTCTCAGCTTTCTAAATCCATTCAGTTTTATCTATCATTTTTCCTTTCAATTTATTTTTTTAATTAATTGGTTTTTTTTTTGAGACAGAATGTCACTCTGTCACCCTGAATAGAGTGCCATGGCATCACAGCTCACAGCAACCTTAAACTATTGGACTTAAGTGATCCTCTTGCCTCAGTTTTTCACTTTTTTTTCCAGTGGAGATGGGGGTCTCACTCTTGCTTAGGCTGGTCTCGAATTCGTAATCTGCCTGCCCTCGCCTCCTGGAGTGCTAGGATTACAGGTGTGAGCTACCACACCTGGCCTATTCCTTAAATTTAAATGATCTTCAAATAATTTCTAAAATAGATGAAATTAATTTTCCTTTAAGAAAACCAACATCAACCAAGGATGCTGGCGTGGATGTGGAGAAAAGGGAACACTCCTACATTGCTGGTGGGAATGTAAACTAATATGTTCCTTTTGGAAAGACATCTGGAGAACACTTAGAGAACTAAAAATAGACCTGCCATTTGACCCTGCAA
>CAUYQV010089772.1:0-67012 GCA_963574575.1 Galagoides demidoff
AGACTTTACCTCCTTCATGTTTACATGGATGGAACTGGAAAATGTTCTTCTTAGCAAAGTATCTCAGGAATGGAAGAAAAAATATCCAATGTACACAGCCCTTTTATGAAACTAATCTATAGCTCTCAAATGAAAGATACAACTTAATTCTAGCCCAAGAATATGGGGAGGGGGTGAGGAAGGGGAGGGGAGAAGGGCGGCTGGGTGGTGGGAGGGTGACGGGAAAGATCACCTATCTATCTGTCTAACAAGGGTACAAGTGAACTTTTCTAGAACTAGATTATAAATGTTTTGATACAATAACTAAGCAAATGACATGAAATCTATGTTAACCAGCTTGATGAAAGTATTTCAAATTGTATATGAAAACAGTACAATGTACCCCATGTTTGCATTAATGTATACAGCTATCAATTAATAAAAAAAAAGAATAAGTCTATAGATAAAGAAAATATTTTTGTACAGTTAAAAAAAGACATTTATATTGTACATTTATTAAGATTCACATGTACACTTATAAAATAAATCATAGACGTGATCCCACCAATCGCCCTCCCTCCACCCATCCTCCCCCCTCCCTTCCCTTCCCTTTCACCTTTCCACATATTCTTGGGCTAAAATTGGATTATAGATTTCCTTGGATAGCTATAGATTAGTTTCATAATAGAGATGAGTACATTGGATACTTTTTCCTCCATTCTTGGGATACTTTGCTTAGAAGAATATTCTCCAGCTCCATCCATGTAAACATGAAGGAGGTAAAGTCTCCATCTTTCTTTATGGCTTCATAGTATTCCATGGTGTATATATACCACAATTTATTGATCCATTCATGGGTTGATGGACACTTGGTCTTCTTCCATGACCTAGTAATTATGAATTGGACTATAATGAACATTCTGGTAGAAATATCTTTATTGTAGCGTGATTTTTGGTCTTCGGGATATATACATAGCAGAGGAATGATAGGCTCAAATGGCAGGTCTATTTTTATTTCTCTAAGTGTTCTCCAGATGACTTTCTAAGAGGGATGTATTAATTTGCAATCCTTCCAGCAGTGTAGAAGTGTTCCCTTTTCTCCATAACCATGCCAGCATCTCTGGTTTTGGGATTTTGTGATATGGGCTAATCTTACTGGAGTTAGATGATATCTCAAAGTAGTTTTAGTTTGCATTTCTCTGATGATTAAGGATGATGAGAATTTTTTTATATATCTGTAGGCCATGTACCTGTCTTCCACAGAGAAGTTTTTCTTCAAGTCCCTTGCCCACCCTGAGATGGGATCACTTGTTCTCTTCTTGCTAATACATTTGAGTTCTCTGTGAATTCTGGTTATTAAACTTTTATCAGAGACATAACCAGAAAATATCTTCTCCCTTTCTTAGGGCCATCTGCTTGCTTTACTTACTGTGTTCTTCACTATGCAGACACTTTTTAATTTGATGAGGTCCCAGTAGTGTATTTTTGATGTTGTTTCAATTGCCCAGGGTGTCCTCCTCATAAAATATTCTCCCAGGCCAATTTCTTCAAGAGTTTTCCCTACACCTTCTTCTAGGATTTTTATGGTTTCATGTCTTAAGTTTAAATCTTTAATCCAGTGAGAGTCTACCTTAGTTAGTGGCAAGGAGCGTGAGTCTATTTTCAGTCTTATGCAAGTCACAAGCCAGTTAGTCCAGCACAATTTATTAAATGGGGAATCTTTTCCCCACTCAATGTTTTTAATGGACTTGTCAAAGATCAGGTAACGATAAGTAGCTGGATTCATCTCTTGGTTCTCTATTCTGTTCCCTACATCTACCTCTCTGTTTTTGTGCCAATATCATGCTGCTTTGATCACTATGGATTTATAGTATAGTCTGATATCTGGTAGCGTGATTCCTCCTGCTTTGTTTTTACTTCTTAGTAATTTCTTGGCTGTTTGAGGCTTATTCTGATTCCATATAAAACAAAGTATTATTTTATCAAGATCTTTAAAGTATGACAATAGATCTTTAATAGGGATTGCATTAAAATTATATATTGCTTTTGGTAGTATGGGCATTTTAACTATATCAATCTTTCCCAGCCATAAGCATGTTATGATTTTCCATTTATTAACATTTTTAGCTATTTCTTTTCTTAAAGTTTCATAGTTGTCTTTATAAAGATCTTTCATATCCTTTGTTAAGTAAACTCCCAAATATTTCATCTTCATTGACAATACTGTAAATGGAAGAGTTCTTGACTTGTTTTTCATCTTGACTATTGTTTGTATATATAGGGGCTACCGAATTCTGCATGTTGATTTTATAACCTGAGACACTGCTGTATTCCTTGATTATTTTTAAAAGTTTTTTTAGTAGAATCCCTGGTGTTTTCCAGGTATATGATCATATCATCTGCTAAGACTGAAAGTTTGATCTCTTCTGATCTTATATGGGTACCCTTGATTGCCTTTTCGCCCCTGATGGCGATGGCTAAAATTTCCATCACAATGTTGAAGAGCAATGGAGAAAATGGACAACCCTGCCTTGTTCCTGATCTGAGTGGAAATGATTTCACTTTAGCTCCATTCAATAAAATATTGTCTTTGGGTTTACTGTAGATCGCTTCTATCAATTTGAGAAATTTCCCATCTATGCCAATTTTCTTATGCGTTCTGATCTTAAAGGGATGCTGAATATTATCAAAAGCTTTTTCTGCATCAATTGAGAGTATTATATGGTCTTTGTTTTTTGATTTGTTTATGTGATGAATTATATTTATAGATTTACGAATGTTGAACCAGCCTTTAGGTTGTGATGTATGATTTGTGGGTTTTATCCCAGGATCTCAAGGCTGGTTCAACCATCCTTATCCTCCCTTACTTTTATTGGTTGAAAGCCTATTGTATCTGTGGATAAAATTTCAATACCTGCTTTTTTCTGCTTTCCATTTGCCTGGAATATAGATGCTCATCCATTCACCCTGAGTCTGTATTTCTCTTTTAAAGTAAGATGAGATTCTTGTATGCAACAGATATGTGACCTGAGTTTTTGTATCCAGTCAGCCAGCTTGTGCCTCTTTAACAGGCAATTTAAGCCATTCACATTGACTGAGAATATTTATAAGCGTGGTATATTTTTGGATATTGAATTTTTCGAAATTCCAGTGGACATCTTTAATCTTTTCACCACGGTAGAAGTTGGAATTTGATCAAAAGTTTCTGAATGAGTTTAATTTTGTCGTGAGGATTGCAGTGGTCATTATGGAGGATAGATCTGAGAATATCCTAGAGGGTTGGTTTAGTTATGGAAAATTTCTTCAACATGTGAATGTCATTAAAGTATTTAATTTCTCCATCATAAATGAAACTCAGTTTAGCTGGATACAGAATTCTGGGTTGAAAGTTATTTTGTTTTAAGAAATTGAAGGTTGATGACCACCCTCTTTTAACCTGAAAGATTTCAGCAGAGAGATCTGCAGTCATTCTAATACTCTTCTCCTTGTAGATAAAGGTTTTTTTTACATCTAGCTGCTTTCAGAATTTTCTCTTTCATGTTGACTTTAGTGAAATTGATTATGATGTGGGTGGGGCATTTCTTATTTGGGTTGAGTCGTGCTGGGATTCTGAAACTGTCTGCTATCTGAATTTCAGAATATCTTGTCATGTCTGGAAAGTTCTCTTTCATATTTTCATGAAGAAGAGCCTCTGTCTTTTGGGAAGCAACTTCATCACCTTCAGGGATTTCTATAAGGCAAATATTAGGTTTTTTTAAATTATCTCAGAGCTCTCTGAACAAGTGATCCTTTTTTGCTCTCCATTTCACTTCATCTTTGAGTTTTGGGATGTGTTCAAAAGTTTTGTCTTCAGTGTCAGAGATTCTTTCTTCTGCCTTCTCCATTCTGTTACCAAGGGATTCTACTGCATTTTTCAGATCTTTGAGGTCTGCAACCTCTTGCCTCTGTGTTTCATAATATTTCGTCATTTTATCTTTGAAATCATTAAATTCTTGAGAAAGATTTTGAATAATTTGAAATTCTAATTCTCTCCTTTCCTCCATTCTGTTAATCTTATTTGCTATACAGATTCTGAACTCGACTTCTGAAATCTCAGCCATCTGTTTATGGAAGGGATCTGAAATTGCATCTGCCCCATCCTTCCTTGGGGGAGCTGATCTACTCTGGTTATTCTGGTTACCAGAGTTTTTCCGCTGATTCTGCCCCATGATGAATTTGCACCATTTGAAGACTGCCCCTAAATCGTTCTACCAATGGCTACCACAAGAGATGATGCCAGCTTCCTCTGGTTGTTGTCCAGAGACACATGGCGTGTCTGCCTGGAAATACCTCAGGAGTGTGACCCTTATTGTTCCTACTGCCACTGTTGCTCTTCCTCTTGGGATATCACCACTCCAGTGTGGTTCCCTCTCAACTGACTGTCATCTTGCAGTTCTTGGGCTGCCAGGCCTGTAGTGCCAAATGCAAGGCTTGAACTGTGCTTGGTGCATTCTGGGGAGCCCCAGAGGAGTGCGGTACCAACTGGCAGGCAGCAGTGAGTGGTTGCACTGGCTGGCTGGATCAGTTCTGGGTACACAGCACCAGGAAGCCCCCATGGTGTGGGGATTAACTGGCAGGCAGTTGTGTAGGGATGCACTGGCTGGCTTGATCAGTGCTGAGCGTGGACAATCCCCATTGGGCAGAAGACCAACTGGCAGGCAGGTGTGTGAGGGGATGTGCTGGTTGGCTGGTTCAGTCCTGGGTACACAGTGTCAGGCATCTCCGCTGTGGCAGGGGACCGACCGGTAGGCAGGAGTGTGAGGGAACACTCTGGCTTGCTTGCTTATGCCTGGGCGCTTGGTGTTGAGCAGCCCCCATGGGGCTGGGGACCAACCGGCAGACAGGCATGTGAGGGGACACACTGGGTGACTGTCTCAGTTGGCATTTTTGTGGCTCAAGCAGTTTCCAGGCTGTAGGGTCAAGAGAAGGGCTTGGTTCAGCAGGGGTTGGGGAATGTCTCTGCCGGCACGAGGGGAAGTGTGGACTGGAAATTCAAAATGGCCATGAGACCGTTAGTTCTATTCTTCTACCTGGGAGTGGGTGTTCACAGTCTCAACAGGGACCCTCCATGGGAGTGGACCCCCCTGTCTGTAGCTCTCATCCATGGGGTGAGATAATAGGTCCTCAGATTTTCACTCACCTGTAGGATACTTACAGGAGCAGATGAAGAGTAAACAAAGGAGAAGCACAACTTTCTTGGGGAGGTGATGGAGACTTTTCCTTTGGGATGTATTATGTACCTGTAGATTGCTTTCTAGGAGTCACGGCTTACCTTGGCAGTAATGTCCTGCAGATATCACTCTTCTCTCTCAGCTGGGCTCCTATTCTTCAACTTCATTGGGTGTTTTCTTGACTTTATCGTTCCTTCTGGTTGGGAGCTTCTGTCAGAAGCTGGTACCTGTCAGCCATCCCTCCCATGGGTATCTATTGAAACCTCATACTGATTCTAGTCTCCAGGAATTTTTCTTCTTTTTTCTTTTCCTTGACATTATGTGACCCTTTTCTCTGTCATTCATCCCTCAGGGACAAGGATATTGTTTCTTTGTTGTCTTTAGGATTTTACAATTGAGGCTTTTTTCTGCTTCCCATCTTACAAAACATCTGGACTCCTAATTGAAATGGAGTAAAAGAAAATCAAAAACAAAAAGCATAATTATCTCAAGAAATATCCTAAAGCATTAGTAACTTGGTAGTGAAAGGCTAAAAATAAAACATAGGTGTATCTGGAATAAAAAATGGTGCATACATTATGCCAGTATAGCACAGAACTTGAACATATGGCCTTAGGAATTAAACAAAGAGGACTTTTAATTCTTGTTTTACCACTGAGTAGGTTTGTGAGCTGGGATGAGCTATCTACTCTTTCTACAACATTTTACTCATTGCCAAAATGGAGAGATACAGTGTTTAAATAATTTGATAATTTTTAGGATTAAGTGAGATCATAGGAATAATATATTGAGGGCAAGGTCCAGTAGATCATAAGTATTTAATCATCAGAATATTCTAAAGTAACTTTCACAATTAGAGTGCATGAGAGATCAACCGGGCATGAAAGTAAACTCAAAATGGATAAAATACTTAAATTACATAATTATTAGAAGAAAACATGGGAAAAAAACTTTATGATGTTGCATTTGACAATGATTTCTTAGACTTAGTGCCAAAAACACAGGAAACAAAAGAAAAAAATGGATACATTATACTTCCTCAAAGTTGATACCTCAAAAGATACTGTCAACAGAATAAAAAGACAACTCTTGGAATGGAAGAAAGTATTTGCTAATCAAATATCTATTAAGGGATTAATATCCAGAATATATAAGGATCTCCTACAACTCAGCAACAAAATAATAAATAGCCTAATTTTAAAATGAGCAAAAGATTATAGATTTTTCCAAAAATGATATACAAATTGTCCAATAAACACATGGAAAATGCTCAGCATCACTAGTCATTAGAGAAATGCAAATCAAAGACACATTTAAATATTACTCATACACATTAGGATGGCTACTATAAAAAAGTAAAATGAAATAATAGAAAATAATAAATGTTGTCAAGAATGTAGAGAAACTAGAATTCTTGTCCATTGCTGATAAAAATTCAAAATTGTGAAGAAATTGGAAAACTGGTGATTTGTCAATAAATTAAACATAAATTTGCCATATGATACAACAAATTCATTTCTGAATAAATAGAAAAAAAGATTTGGATGTAAGAAGTCAAACAGGTATTTGTATATCCATGTCCATAGCAGCATTATTGCCAATAGCCAAAACGTGGATGCAGCCTTGGTGGTCTTCAATGAATGAATGGATAAACAAAACCTGGGATATACATACAGTGGAATATCATTCATCCTTTAAAAGGAATTAATTTCTTATGCATACTACAATAGTGATTATCCTTGATGACATTAAGCTAAGTGAAATAAGCTCAATCACAAAAATATAAAATTTGTGATGCCACTTATATCAGGTACCTAGAAGAGTCAAATTCATAGAGATAGAAAGTAGAATTGTTATTTCCAGGATATAGTGGGGGAGGAAGAACTAGAAGTTATCATTTAATGGTACAGAGTTCTAGTTTAGGGGGGATAAAAACATTCTGGGGATGGATTAATGGTCCTTATTGTACTACAATGTGAATGTACTTAATGGAATAGAATTTTCCTCTTAGAAATCTTTAAAATGGTTAATTTTATGTTATACACATGTATGTTTAACCACAGTAAAAAAAAAATAGGATTTTCAGTAATTTTTTGAGAATCACCTGCAGGAACACCCTCCCCACTAAAAGAACAGCAAATTCTATATAAATCAAAGTTCAAGACATGTTATTTGTCACTATAAAATAATCAGTAAAAGTAACTCTAATGCATGCATACTGCACTGGGTTAAGGTTATGTTTATGATCATTTAGAAAATTCCAATTCCATTTACTAGTGTTGTCAGTTCTTAAGTTCAGCTTTTCATTCTGAAAAGGAACACATTTTCCCCTGGAATATTTTGGCCTTTACCTGCTCTTTCCATTTAATGTTATAGGTCCTCTATCAAACCTTATTTTCAACACATAATACATTTAGGATTGGCCTTAGGCAAGATTGTTAAATAGAAGAAGTTTTTCTTTAATCTGTATTTTTTCTACATTTTCTCCCTTTCTTGCAACCCACTTGCAACAGTTGAGCCAGGTTATGGGACTTTACTGATTCGTCAACTTCTATCAAAACAAATTTATTTTCTGCCCTATTTTAGAAACTTAAACTCATTCAAAGACTTAAAGTAAAATAATGTTTGATTAACTGCTTTAAATACTTCCCATTTTCAATATGGGTTGTGTTTTGATATGAGTTTTAATCCTAAACACTTGATCTAAACATTCTAAGAAAATTATGAGAGGTAAATGGAAGACTAACTTTTTAGTGGTTAAAAATATATGAAGGCTGCTGACTATTACTTCTAGATGTGAGTCTTTCTTTATACATAATGCCATTTTTTTCTCATAAATACTGTGGAAAATGTAGTAAAAACTTAATGAATATGTTATTTTCTGATATATTTATTAAACCTCCTCTGATATAGTTGCTCCTGAGGATTTTGTTAATGGTTACTTAAGAGCAACCAACACACACACACACTTCTCATTCCCTTTGATCAGATAAATAATAGAATGGGATACTTATCATTATTGGTCCACTGGTAAGAAAAGACACAGCTAAAAGGGAATTTCAGAAAGGAAAAGATGTTTTCTAAGGAAGTGAGTGGAGGGTGATGGTATTTCTAAGTAGTATTACAGGAGATTCATTTCTCAATTAAATTGGAGGATCTTAGTAGGGCTAAATATATTAGATACTTTTTCTTCCATTCCTGAGATACCTTGCTAAGAAGAATATGTTCTAGCTCCATCTATGTAACCATGAAGAAGGTAAAGTCTCCATCTTTCTTTAAGGCTGCATAATATTCCATGGTATACATATACCACAATTTATTGATCCATTCATGGATCGATGGGCACTTGGCCTTCTTCCGTGATTTAGCAATTACGAATTGGGCTGCAATAAACATTCTGATACAAATATCTTTGTTGTAATGTGATTTTTGGTCTTCTGGATACATACCTAGTAGAAAAATTGCAGGATCAAATGACAGGTCTATTTTTAGTTCTCCAAAAGCTATAGCTCAATTATAGCCCAAGAAGAAGGGGCAGTGGGAAAGGGAGGGACAGGGAGGGGGGCCACATGTAATATTATTTCTCATGTTTACAATTAGCAATTTGATCCCTTTCCTGTCTTATTAACAAGGACATAGGTATGCTGGCCTTCCTCTCTTAAGACATGTCCTTTGGGGTTTGCACAGTTCAAAGATGATCTTGCTAGTCTTTATCTAAAGGTAGACCACTGAAGTCTATTTGAGCCACTACTGCCATGGCTTCTTGTTGCCACAAAGTGTCACTATTGGAAACCAGATCTATGCAGTCTAGTGCTTGCCTGCAGCTGCTCAGACCCCTTGGTAAACATTCCCAAACAGGCTGCTATGGCTCTTTGAGGGAGAAGAAATCCCTCCCTCATGGCCTAATATGGCTAAGATTGCCAAGGTTGCAGTTTTTGCCATTCAGTTCTGTTCTGTCACAGAGAATTGACCAGACTAGAAATGACACAGCCAAGACAATCATTCCCACCCACTGCTGGCACTACAAAGTCATGAACACAGTATAGGTTAGGTAAGGGCTGAGAGCCAAATGATGCAGTGTGCCACAGCACCAGAGTAAACCATCACACCATGACCAAGCATGACCATGCAGAAGAGGGATGTCTAGATGGCCACATAGATGTTCATGTTTGCCTCAACATCAAGTACTAAGAAGAATTTGCACAAGGTTCTAGGTACTAAAACATTCATAACCTTTTCCATTTTATATTTTATTTATTTCTAAAAAGTATTTGAAACCACCCCAAGGAACATAATGTCTAACACAATAAAAATTTAAATGAGAAGCAAGTGATGATTGCAGATAAGGGATTGCCTTAAAAATTCTAGGTTATGGATAGTCCTACACTTGAGCCCCAAATTAGCCTTGAACTTCCTGGCAGCCAAGGCAAAGAGAGAAACCCAATGGCTTGCCTATTTTCCACAGTCTCATACAAGGATAGCATTCACTCCCTCTAAGAGCTGAGAATGTTAATGTGGTGCTAATGATTTGGTCCATTACACATAAATATTTTAAATGAAGACAGAACATGAGGTTTTAGCCAGGGTAATCACATAGTTTGTCACATAATCCAGCACATCTGTTAAAGTAAATTGGGGTGCTGTTAATAATGACTCAGAGACAATGGTTCTAATTAGAACTACATGTATTTCATGCAAACTGGGATATATTCACTCCAGCACTAGAACATGTGATAACATTGGGTCCAGGTGGGTCCAGCACACTATGCTACTTCTTTTCAAGAGATATCCTCAAAACCCAGATGTAAATCCCAAAATCAACTGCTGTACTTCCCTTAAAAACCTGTTAGGCACTTACCTCAGAAATGGGGAATTTTTAATTGCTTTTAAATAGTCATTTTGAGAATATGAACAGCCATCCAGCATCAGGACCAATTCCGATGATTCTAGGTACCTACCCAAGAGCCCATAAATATTTCTCTCTGTTTTCTTTTAAAGTACAAAATGGCTACACTTTTCCCAATTGCCATTGCCTCTTGAATAAATGTGAATAAACTTTTCTCCATGTTTAAAGCTTAATCCCAGGAGAATTGTCTTCAGTTTCTCAGCCTAAATGGCCTGCTAACAAAATGTTTCTCAAAGTTTCATGGTAGCCCACTCTGGAAAAGTAGAAAATGCCAAAATCCATTTGCATTTAAAATCCAAGCTGATTCTTCTACCTCATGACAGCTACAATGGACTGAACATTTGTATCCTCCCACAATTCATATGTTGAATTCCAACCCCCCTCCCCATATAATAGTATTAGGATAAAGGCCTCTGGGAGGTAATTAGATCATGAGAGTGGAGCAGTCAGTGATGGTACTAGTGCCCTTATAAATTAATCTCCAAAGAGCTCTCTTACCCTCGTCCCACCAGGTGAGGATCCGAGAAGTCTCATTCTGCCACCTGGAAGAGGGACCTCACCAGAACCCAACTATGCTGGCTCCCTGATCCCAACTTCCAGCCTCCACAACTGTGAGAATAAATATCTGTTGTTTATAAGCTGCTCGGTATGTGTTACTTTGTTATAGTAGCCAGAAATGACTAAGGCTATAGCATTCCTATCTCTTTAGATAAATTAAATTATATTTGACTAAATTAGACAAATGCTGCAATAATCATGGGTGACATTTATTGAACACTTACTATGTTCCAGTGCCACGTGCTTTACTCACATTTTCCCATTTAATTCTCACTACAATCCTAGGAGGTACTGTTATCTCCACTTTACAGATGAGGATACTGAGGATGAGAGAAGCTAAGCAATTTACCCATTGCTGTGTGCATGGTAAGTGGCAAGATAAGGATTCAGACTCACGTCTGCCTCATTCCAGAGTGTAAACTCCAAACCACTATATTTGCTCCTTAATCGTCTTTCACCCCTTCTGACCAAGTGGGAAATGGCTTAGAAAAAAATGTTCAAGAGGAAAGATTCATGAAGGGGAATATAAGAGATGCTACCCAAACCTCTCCTTTTGTCCTCCTAAGAGAAAGGCCCCCAGAAAGGGGGTTCTCAATGGCCAACCCAAGAGATAACCTCAGCGTGTGTATCACCTTCACTGCATGGGAGCTCTCGGTGACCCTGCTGCAGGCCAAATTCTCTTTTTCTTCCAAAAACAAGAGTATATTCCAAGGTCAAGGCTAGGAACTTATCCTTAGAAATATTTATTGTTTATGAGTTGGACCAAAGAAACGCTTTGAGAAAGTAATGCAGTTAGAGAATTAAATTACAGAATACTGAAAAGGTCAAGTTCTTAGGAAGAGGTCTGCTAAGATAATTGGATAATGACATTCTACATAAAACAAGAGAAGTCTGAAGATAAAAAGGTATGTGTGATGGGCTGAGTGGCTAACTGTAGAAAATCATCACCATCGCCTCTTCTGATTATTAAAAATTGCAGAGTTTGATATTCATTTCTGAACCACATCATCTCAATGTTTCAAAATCTAGAGTCTCAAAAGACTATCAACCTCTCTTG
This sequence comes from Galagoides demidoff, assembly GCA_963574575.1. NCBI lineage: Eukaryota > Metazoa > Chordata > Mammalia > Primates > Galagidae > Galagoides > Galagoides demidoff. Next base: position 11,711 of record CAUYQV010089772.1, read on the forward strand.
ATCCCATTTATCTAAGAAAGATGACCCTAGAGGATGAGGGGTGGAATTGATTTGCAGAGAGCCCTTTGAGATCAAGTCTGATTTATTCATTGCCATAAGAAATTTAGCCAAAATGGTAACAAGACTGTAGCTTCTGCCATGCTGCTCACAGAGATGTTTCAGGAGCTTCTCTGGGTGCAAACTTAAAAAGCCTTGTAGAGAAGAGATGAAGGAACCATGTGCATCCTCCCATGTTCTTCTGATGGTGCCATTCAAAACCTGATCTTTCACAGTATGCTGAAAGCTCAAAGTCATTTTATCCTCAGAATACGAGTGAATAATGGTGGCAAGGAAGTTGCCAGCCCATTCAGTTTTGAGCTGGCTGAGAATGGAGGGCAGAGAGAAAGGGCTGCTGAGCCAGTCCACATAATTAATTTAAAACTCATAGAACCCTTCTCCCAATCCTCTCATCCATTCTCCAGGAGAGGCAAATAAAGGGTAAAGTAATAAGCATATATTGAGCCTCTCTCTGGAGATGTGAGGGGAAGCCACCTTGAACTAGAGTAGGGGAGGGGGGAAGGATGAACTTGCAGGTGTCATTCACACTGCAAGCGGAGCAGGCACAGAGCTGCCTTCAGGGCTCAGATCCTTTCAGAGCACTCCACCTCCGTTCCCACTTCTCTCCTGAAATCAGTTTCATCCTTGTCTGCTGTACACCAGTTGTTGCTATGAGGCTACAATGATGTCTGCTCATGGATCTTGGCCTCAGAGTTTCCCACCTTTAGTAATGTGGTAGATTATTTGCTAATACTACCATGGAAATTCCTTCTTTCCCCCAGTACATGACCTTTTGTGAAGTAATTTTGCTGCCCTTTCCATCAAGAGGTAGCAGGAATTTCCCTTTGTTTTAATCTGGGCTGGCCCTTTGATTTATTTTGACCAAAATACAACAGAAGTAGTGTTGTTTGACGTCTAAGCCTCAGCATTAAGAGGCAAGAGCTTCCATGTTTGCATTCATGGCTGTAGTACAGAAAGCTTAGGGTGAACATGTGTGGAAAGAGAACTTCAAACAAAACCAAGGCCCTTAATATAAGTCCATCCTAGACACTGCAGCCCTAGTCAAGCCATCAGCTGACTACATCAGTGAAGGAATGCATCTGAGACCAGCATAAGAACCACCCAGGTAACCCATAGAATTGTGAAAATACACACAATGTCATTGTATCAAGTCACTCTGTTAGGGTTGGTTTGTCACACAGCAATAGGTAACTGATACACGTAAAATTCTTGTCTTGAGACCAGTTGGTTTTTGCCCAAAGGGGCAAAATTATCATGCAGGATGCCAGGTACCGCTGGGCCAATGTGAGAGTGAGGAATTCCCCCCAAAGAAGGAGGATGCTATTCCCAGAGCAAAGAGGTGGATCTGGGAGAACAAATAAATAAATGCCTTCTGTCACACTGTGTCACTTTACAATTAGTAAACATTTGGGCTGAATTTTCACAATACTCCAATAATGTTACAAGATCAAGTATTCTGCTTTTACTAATGAGGAAACTGAGGCTTAGAAAGGTTTCCAGTTGTTCTGAAAGTTACAAACCTATTGAGCTCAAGCCAGAGTTCCAATTCAACATATCTGAATCTATACCTCTTCTTCCTCTTACAGAGAGTCCTGGGATGAGGAGGCAGTCATCCAGTCCAGGAACAATTATTCTGTTCAGAAGAGCAGTGGCTGATCCTCTGAGCCAGTGGCAGAAGCACATGGCCAACCTTGCACTCCCCTCCAGCCCAGGGTCCCTGTGACAACAGATGGGACCCATCGACCTAATGTCTGAATGACATACAGATACGTCACCATTGCCACACCAAGAGGAAGCACACGGCAGGAAGGCAGAACTATAAATCACAGACATGGGGAGTTCCATTAGATTAGGGTACCACAGGTGCTACATTTAAAAGAAAAATAGTTTTGATTTAGACTGAAAATCAAAGCCCCTTCAGTAAAAGCCACCGAGGAGGAATCCACTCTGTGATATCATCAGGTGCCCCCAACATGACCAGAGTAGAGAAAACAGCCACATGTTCAATCTCTTCATTGCAACCTGCACCTTCCTTTTTTTTTAAACTTTTTCTCCTCCCTAAACAGTACACATTGAGAGTTTGGACTTTCAAATATACTGTTAACTATAAATTAATAATTTATTTCCTGGGTTTTTATGCACAAAAGATATTGCTAACTTCAAAGTGAACAATCTAATCAGCACAAGGTAAAGGGCCACTGTACCAAGTTTTGTGATGATCCGTCAAAAGCAAAGAAAAGTTTTAGTTTGCCTATTTATTGACAGATTTCACAGGCTATTTCTGTTATGCCTCGTTTATGGAAGAGAATTGAAGGACTCGCATCAACACCTTCTATGACTTGTAATGGCCCAGGCTATTAAAAAGAAAAGTCGTCAACACTTTGGGATTTGCAAATAATTCTTATATAGAGCTATAGGTGCAGGATGTCTGACAATTAAGTTCATGAGCTCGTCCTAGGAAAAGGGCTACATGCTTCATTGCTGAATATCACAATGGTCCCATTTGAAATCTTCCTCTTGGGAAGCTCTGCACCAACTCCAGTGCCCAGTCTACCTTTCAAAGAAATTTTGGAACTCTTTTTTCTGAAATGACTACCCGAGATGTTGTAGAGCACAAAAACACACAGCAACAATAATGAGCACCACGCGAGACATCCCCACAGGACAACATGAACACAGCTGTGGGACCCTAACCTATGAAACCTTACCGAGTTGTTTATACAATGTTGCCACATGAGGGCAGTGACCAGTTTGCAAACATAATTGTCAGACCTTCAAAGGACAACAGCTGTCACGGTCATCCCAGAAATTGTTCCAAAATGGCTTTGAAGTGTGGACTAGGCGCTGGCAGTGGTGCAGAGCTTCCCAAAGGGGCTACTTTGAAGGTGGCTATAGTGATACTCAGCAATGAGGTATGTAGTACTTTCTCTAGGATGAGTTCACGAGCTTAATCGTCAGCCCTCAGACACATATTTATATTCCTATATTTATAAAACAGAATTAAGAATTTTGCTTAGCATTTGATTTACAGCTGTAAAAGTCATGAAAGAAAATCTGGGACAAAAATAAAGACTAAAAAAATGTTACCAGGAAACTAACAGTCAACCGCAAGACTCACTATCTTCCACTTGGGCTTTTTTTTTCTTAGCCTTTTCCCTTATATTTAAGGTGTTTTGAAGCTCAGTTTTGATCAGAGTACTTGCTCAGCTTTATGGGAATTTTTTTCACTGTATGTTACAATTGTTACTCTATTTTGTTTCTTAGTATTGTTATCAGAAATCATGACTGCAAATACTTCATGGTGTACACATTACAAATTTTATTCAAATAATGTCCAATTGTTGGACATGTTACGATTTCCCATTATTACAAGTAAAACCACCAGAATAATTTTGTGCACAAAACTCCTTCCATATTTTATGCAATTATCTTAACATATGTTTGTGGAAGTGGTATAACTATAAATGAGCACTTTCATTTATTTTATTTATAGTCTAATTAGGAACCCTTTGTTATTTGGGCAACTTGGAAAGGTTGTGAAGAGGAAGTAGAGAGGAAGGAGGAGAAGGATTACACACTAGCTGTTGAACACTTACCACACGTCATGGAGGCCTGGTGTTATACAGCTGGGAATCATAATGCACCAAAAATGTTCTTGCCGGCTTCTGCACTAACTGTGCCTAGACTGCTTTCTCATTGTTGTAAACCGTTATTCAGAAATGACATCATGACCGTCTGTCATGTGGCTAATCACAATGTGCCCCTCCAAAGACTACAAGCCAAACTCCAAAGGGTCAAGACCAAAACTCTCAATGATTTTTTTAGAACAAAAGTTGTACATTGGAAGCAGGTGCCAAATCAAGCCCACAGACATGTTTTGTTTGGCTTGCACAATGCTTTTGTTTTGTGTTTTGTTTAATTTAAAAAATGAGAAATTCTACTTCACATTTGGACTTCTTGTTTCCCTTTTATCATCAGAAGGTCTGAGAATACAGGGCCCACAATCTTCTCGGCAGCCAGAGGTCAGAACTCAGAAGAAGGTGGTGGTTTTACTGGCCTGGTGGTGGTTTCCAAGTATGGCCTGGTCACCTACAATCTTCTGCCTGCCTGGACTCCAAGGTGTCCACTTTCAGTTATGGATGTGTTTAGATGGAAAGCGTGGGGGTGCCCAGTCCCTGGTAAACAAAAAGCTGCACCCACAGAAAATTGTCTCCTGGATTTGAAACACAAATGTGTTAAGTACAAAGACTGAGGGATGCTTAAAAACAAACAGGATAACCAACCAAGTGCCTGCTGGGTTGCCATGGGCCAAAGACAGCCTCTGTGACCTGGGAATCTCTATTGGTAAGGGAGATCAGATAGAAGTTATGGCTCTCAAGGGCCAACCTGGATAGCAATACATTAATCAATAACATAAGTCCCTGGGCAACTGTGTCTTAAATTTCTGACTGTGCCACACTGGCCAATGGGCAAGTGAGTGGGACATTCCCCTATCTGCAAACATTTCCCATAGACCTAAAGGCCTGCACGGAGACCTCCTCTGCACTCATGCAAGGGAAGGACAGAAAGACTAGGACCTGGGGGCTATTGAACACTTCTTTCAGATCAGCCAGAACATTCCAAGTTCAGTGAACGTAACTGTACAACACGGGGACCATTTTCCTCAGCGTGCTGGTATGAAATTCAACTTCAACAAAGCACCCAACAAGCTGATGTTGGAGACTCACTTTCCTAGACCACCATTGAACATAGAACACCCCACCCCCAGAGGCACATCTATATCAAGAAAACAAATACATGTCATGTTGTATCAAAATATTAAGAAAATATCTTTTTTCAAATATAGAAAAACCAAAACATACTTTAATGTTTCTAAATTCAGGACACATCTTCAATTCTGTAGATTTAAGGTGATTTCCATTTGAATTGATGGCATTCTTTGTTAACACAGCACCTTAGAACTAAAAACATACTGAATATCATTTCTTTTTATATCAACATAAAGTTGCCAACTGTCCTTTCTCAACAGAAACTATCCTTTATTCCAAATTCCTATCCTTTCCCATTCTTTTATGGCTCAAACAACTTTCCATTTAAGAAATGCCGCGCTAGTGAACAGTTGCTTTATAAAAATACCCTTACTAGCAAAATGGAAAGTCATCAACTCAGCCCAAGTATTTCTTTAAATGGCCTATGGAATCAAAATGCCTGGGAACCACTGATCACCAAAATCCCTCCCATACCTCATTATAAGGTGATCAGATTTTTTATTTGATGAAGTCCCTCAAATTTTCATTTCATCTGCTTCACTCCCTTTGTAACAAAAGTGGTCCCAGAAGGGTCACCACGATTTGCGCTTTACTTACTAAAGTCAGTGACCAAATGAAGCCCTCCTAGAACCTCAGACCACATGACAAGCCTCTCTTTGTTCATTCATGCCCTGTCTTTGGTACATAGGAAATGTCCTCATAGGTGTCTAGACTTATGAGGTTGAGACATAGATCTATAGAACAGAATAAAGAACCTAGTGACGAAACCAGCCTCGTATCACCTTCTGATCTTTGGAAAACCAAACAAAAGCATACACTGGGGAAAAGAATCTCTATTTAATAAATGGTGCTAGGAGAACTGGATAGCTACAACAAGACTAAAACTGAACCCAAACCTTTCACCCCTTATAAAAATTAACTCGTGTTGGATAAAAGATTTAAATCTAAGACATGAAATGATAAAAACCCTAGAGGAAAGTAGGGGAAAAATTCTTTTCGACATTATCCTTGGGACAGAATTCATGCAAAAGACCCCACTGGCAACTGCAGCAATAACAAAAATAAATAAATGGGACCTGATCAAGTTAAAAAGCTCCTGCACAATTAAGGACACAGTCAAAAAAAGCAAATAGACAACCTTCAGATGAAAGAAGATATTCACATTTTACAAACCTGACAAAGGGCCAATAACCAGAATCTACAAAGAATTCAAGCAAATCAACAAGAGTAAACAACCCTGCCATTTAAATCATTGGACAAGTGACATGACCAGAACCTTTTTCCAAGAAGAAAGATGAATGGCCAATAAGTACATGAAAAAATGCTCAATGCCCCTAATCATCAGAGAAATGCAAATCAAACCCACTTTGAGACAGCACTTAACCCCAGTGAGAATAACCCACATCACAAGGTCCCAAAGCTACAGATGTGGCAGGGGTGCAGCGAAAGGGGTACATGGATGAACTGCTGTTGGGACTAAAATCCTGCACAGGCTTTTTGGAAAGAAGTATGGAGAATCCTCAAAGAACTAAGAATACGCCTCCGATTTTATCCCACAATCCCATTACTAGGTATTTACCTGGAAGAAAAAATGTAATTTGTAAGGACATTTGCACTTACATGTTTAAAGCACCTCAATTCACAAAGATGTGGAAACAACTGAAGTGCTCCCAACTCATGAATGGATTAATAAAGTATGGTACGTGTATATCATGGAATATACACACTATTCATTCATAAAAAAAGATGGAGACCGTACATCTTTTGTATTTACCTGGATGGATTTGGAGAATATTCTCCTAATTTAAGTATCTCAAGAATGGAAAAGCAAGCTTCCCATGTACTCAGTACTAATCTAAAACTAGCAGATCAATAGGCCCACATGAGAGAAAAACACAATTAAATTTAAGTAAGGGAGAAGAAAGGGGGCTCTCTAAGTTCCCTCTTACCAGGTACAATGTGGCAGTATTTGGCACATTTCTTGGGTGAAGGACTCAACTACAACTTGGACTTTGGACTTGACCCTACAAACACAAATAATGTAACCTATCATATCTTCCTTTTTATTAACCATCCCCCAAAAAAGAGTGAATGTTTTCAAATGACCAAATAACTCTCAGAGGATTAGATAATAATGGAAGTATGATATGTATGAGATGAAGACAGAATATATGAAGGTTCACATTTTTAAACATGTTAATATGAGGTTCAACTCTAAGATTTATGACTAGTAAATCCCATGTCATCAAAAAAAAAAAAAACTTGTTCTAGATTTGCATGAGGTTTTGAGACAGCATAAATGTGCTGGTTCAAGTCCCAATTGTGCCATTTACAAAACCTGTCACCTCCCTGGGACAGCTGAGAGTAATTAGACCCTACCTCATAAAAAATACAAGGAGGATTTCATAAGCAGCTGCAGCCTGAATGCTTACAAGGGTGCTTAGCATGTGGTGAACTCTCAAATGTTCTGCAGAAACAAATTAACTTCTGAGACTGTCCAGGGTAAAGCTTCAAATGCCCATGACTGATGAAGCCATTGGTTCTATACTTCAAAGGAAACACAAATGCTTGTTATCTGCCATTATCTCCCAGGAAGGCTGACTGATACCACTGCTCAGAGCTCTGCATCTGCTCAATAAGCACAAAAACATATCACATAGCATCTGGCGAATGTTCAACTGAAATGACTCCTTTGGAGGAAGGAGGAGAAGGCTGATTGTTCTCAGCAGGTCATTCTTTCTGCAGCTCTAAGCAGCATGCATTCAAGTTTTCCTTCCCTCCAATCACTCATTCAATCCACAAGCACAGTGTGAGTGCTGACCCAAGCTAGTCGCTGGGGATAGAAAGAATTAGACACAGCCTCTTCCCCAAAGGGACTCCTAACAGAGTGGGAAAAAGGCATCAGTAGTGCCAACTCTATGGCTCAGCCCCAGCACCACGTGTTTATTCAAGTCCTGGCCAGAACAGATGGGAATAAATGGAAGCTTTCAGCAGACACTTTCACATTCTCCCCTCTAGGGAAACTCGGATATTATTTCCTTTGACAATTTTTCCTCTTTGTGTCACCAAAAGTGATATGAAGTGACACACTGCTGGTTGGAAGGCCTTCTTTCCTGGGGGCGCATTAATAATGGGGGAACGTGGTGCTGCCTCTGCTTGACAATCTTCATTACAGCTTTGGGTCTGCCATGCGCTGTGTGAATTCTTAGAATTTATTTATTCCTCTTCTGGTCACATAGAAAGGACTGACCGAATTGTTTAGCATCTTACTTGTTCTGTCAGGCTTCCCCCCGACCCCGATATAAGGCAAAGTGTATAAATGGTTTTGCAATGGTGGGTTCAGGCAGCTTGCAAAACTTGAAAGGGAACAAAAAGTCAAGGTTGCAGAGTGGCTGTTTAAAGCAGAAATTACAGCAACAAGCAGAGCATTGGCCAAGACTAAAAGAACACGACAGCCTGGGTAGAACAGCCACTAAAGGGCAATCACTTCTCTGTCCTCAAGCCAGATCTGGGCAACACAAACTGACCACTTCTCCCCACATTGTCCCAGCTCGGTTTTCATTTCCAACAGTCTCTTAACAGGACTACCATGGCAATACCCAAAAGTAATACAGAGCATCCACTCAGCTGCCTTTCTCTATGACACCACTATAAGCCTTACAAACCTTGTTTTAGAGACGATAGGTTTGCCTTTACTACGGCTGCTGCTGTAGGCATAGTCATTGAGCAAAACACCATAAAATACTTGCCCTGAGAACTCCTTAGTCTCCTCTTGAGTCTCAGAGCACACAGGGATTGCCACTTCTCAGGGTCTTTCAAAGACGAGAGAGGGCTAAGCCATATCTATTTGTTTGTTTGCTTGCTTAATTTTTTAATTTTTTTTTAATTTTAATTTTGTTTTGTGGTACCTAGAATATTGAAAAATAAAGAAAGGCAATGTCATAGTTACAAAACTAGGACATATTTAAATGCTTTTATTTCACAAATTGTCATCTGATAAAGTGACATAGTTTTAATATCATATAATGAATGTATATCTTTTCTCCATCTCATTAGAGTAGCTAAAGGACCACTTGTATAAATATGTCTCAATAACATCAATGTCTAAACTTGAGACCCTTGATGAATGAGAGGCTCTCCTGGCCCCCTCCGGAGATTCCTTTGGCTGTATCTGCCTGGCAAAGAGTGGGCACCTGCATAGGGAAGAGGTGGCAGGAGACCCTGTGGCCAGCTCATCGGGCCTGCAGGAAGCCCAGGAAGGGGTGCACTGGGGTCTGTACTATTAACTCACTAGAGACATGTCTGTTTCCCCAGTCAGACATCTAAACTTCTTTGTCCTGAAGCTTGATTCAGAGGACAAAGGGGCTCTGATTCAGTCCTCCATGATACCTAGGGGTCTGGGGAACACTGCATTTCCTGAGAGAAACCACCCTCCATAGATTGAAAGGGAAAGACAGGAGTTGCTGTTATAAGCATGGAGCTACTCAAAATGACCCCAAACCTCCCTGATTCCAGCAATCCCTCTTCCCAGTTTGGGAGATAATTACATTTCCCAGATTTGCAAGGAAATCAGGGGAAACAGCCTATGGGACTGCTTTCTACAAGAGCAGCATTTAAATTAGTAGCCTGATCTCTTGGACAGAGGGGAGGGACAGAGGGGAGGTACAGATCCTGGGTGCTAAAAGGGGCAGCCAGCAGTGAGAAGCAAAGAGTCACAGGGCTTTGGTACAGGCACTGTGCCATGGTCCTCAGAGCTCTCAGCACAGGCCATGAGGCTGGCATTTCCATGGAGAGGAGGGAAAGTGCAGGCACCAAGCCAAGCACTGTGTCTAGATGCTCCCTGGCAGAGGGGAGCCTGTAGAAGCAAAAATGGGGCTAAGTTTCCAGATATCTGAGGGGTCCTGGGTATCAGCCAACATCAAGGTTGCCTGAATCACATGTTCCTCAGAGCAAAATTTCTACCTGCACTTTTCCTTCTCCAATATTCATCCCCCTTCTCACTCTCCTCCTACCAACTTCTCCCCAAATCCAGGGAATCCTGGATGGAAGAGAATAATTTCAGCCTCCATTCTCCTGGAAGCCTGCACAGGCCTGCCCTGGGCTGTAATAACCAGAGGACCTACAAGGTCAGCATAGGAGGGACAGAAACAGGAAGGTTGCCCTTAGGGGACCTTTCCTGTGTCCACCCACTGGCTATAGGGGTGTATGATTTTGAGTTGTTAATTTGACTAGATTAAGGAATATCTAGGAACCTGGTAAGGTGGCTAGAATGTGGGTCTGAGTGAATAAGGTGGGGAAAATCCACCTTCAGTGTGGGTGGGCCCCATCTAATCTGCTGGGGGGCTGAAGAGAAGAAAAACATAGAAAAGGGGAATGTTTTGATCTATCTGCTGGAGCTAGGATACATTCTTCTTCCTCTGTCCTTGGACAACAGCTTCAGAGTCCTCAGCTTTTGGACTCAAGGACTTACACCAATGGCTCCTGGTTCTCAACTCTTTGGCCTTTGACTGAGACTTGCACCATTGGCCTGCCTAACCTGAGCCTTTGAATCGTAACTGAATTTTAATTCAGTGCTACTGGTATCCCCAGGTCTCCAGTGAAAACAGCCTGTCCCGGGACCTCTCAGCCTCCATAATCATAGGAGCCAATTCCCCTAATGAATCCCCTCACATATACCTACTTCTAAATATACCCTATTGGTTCTGTCTTTCTGAAGGATTTTGACTTATTTGGAGGGGAGGGTATCTTGTCCCCACAGGGAAACCACAGCTCACAGTCATCCCATTTACACTGCAACAGTAGTAAGGAAGCTTCACATTGACCCCTGTTCAAGATAGAAAGCCCTAAACAAGGAATTAGTTGAGAAACTAGAGAACCCTATTAGGAGTACAGGCCATGGAGTCAAATCTGACAGGTAAATAGTAACAGCTGCTCTTTTTCATGCATTCATTCAGCAAATGTTGGCAAGTTCTCCTATATGCCTTGTACTAGACAAGCAAGAGACAAAAGTTTGCTGGATTAACAAATGTCTGAGTAAGCTACCATCCTTGCCCTTGATGAGCTAAGAAATGCAGACATGCTTTGTAAGTCCTATGCCATTTATTCTCCCTTGATTTCAACTTATCTTTGTAACAAGTCTATAAAGGAGTATTGAAACAAAAGAGAGAGATAAAAAGCTTAAAGAAATATTTTAAAATTTCTATCATGCAACAGTTTACTAGGGTTCAAACCATTTCTTTATCTATGTAAGGCAGAGCCTAGTGTAAAGCCTGACACAGAGTAAACGCTTCTCAGTGAAACATTGGCCAACTCAATGGAATAGAACCAACTTCCCCTCCACTTTTATCCAGTCAAATGCCTGCTGAGAGACAAACCATTTCATCAAATAACTCAAGAACCAATCTCAGCTCTGAAAGCCAGAAATAGGATGTTCCACAAGATGACTAGAACTTTCAGCACTAGGGAAAGGCCATTCCTGTAGGAGTGACTGCACACATCAATCCTGACATACTGAGATGGAATTCAGCAGAGGGTGGTTTCGTATCTGGGAATAGTAGACTTTCAATAGTGGTACTAAAGTCATTGCACTTAAGAAGGACATTGAAGACACTGTAAAAAAATAAAATAAAATAAAATAAAGAAAGAAAGATATATAAGGTGACAAGTCAAACTAACAAATGTCCCAGATTCCTATTAAGGAAAGTCTTGGCTTATTGCCCCCCATAAACTCCTTTCTGTCCAGGACTAAAACCTCTGCCCACACCACTAATGCCCCCCAAAAAATCTCAGTGCCAGGTTTCCTACCATCAATGCTCCCTCTCACTTACACAGCAAAGAATGCTTGTTAAGGCCACCATTCACCCCAAAACACCCATACTCCTCCATCTCAGCATCACACTGAATCTGGAGGGCAAGGCAGCACTGAGCCTTTCTCGGTACTTGTCCACAATAGGAAGACTCTCTGCTCTCCTTCAGCACTCGGCAGATTCCCCGTGATGTCCGCATCTCTTTACCTACCCATGTACCAAGCAAAGGCCTGGACCCTAACTTCCTCCATGTAATCCCTTTGGTGCAGACCTCTTCCCTGGAAGAAAAGAAAACCCTCAGGCTCTTACCCCACATGCTAAGTCTTGATAATGAGGAGAGAGAAATTAAATGATACAGTGTTGTTCCAGTTATCTATTTCTGCATAATAAACCACTCGAAGTTTAGTGGCATACAATAATAATCATGTGATGGTAGTAGACTCTGTGAGTTGGGAATTCAAAAAGGGAAGAGAGACAAAAGCTCTTCTCACCCCCTGATGATTGGGCCTTCCGCCAGGATGATTTCAATGACCAGAGGAGACTGGAACAGCTGGGGCTAGATCAGTTGCAGCAAGAGGGCCCCTATCCTGATGGCTTCTTACATTTGCACATCTGGAATCTGGACTGGTTCTTCTGGGACTGTTGATCAGAACACCAATTGTGGCCTTGCGAGCATGGCCAGACATCTCAGGGTACTGGAAGTTTCATGGAAGCTGAGATCACTAAGAGCAAGTATTTCTAGCAGCACAAGGGGAAAACCAAATGGGCACTTATAACCTGGCCTCAGAAGCCAACACTTCTGCTGTACTCATTTGTCAAAGCTGTCACAGAGTACAGGATAAAGACTTCACCTCTTGATGGAGGAGTGGCAAAGAATTCACAGCCATTTTAAAATCACTGCTGTCCTTGCTCTGGCTACAGATAATTCCCATTTTTCCCTGAAGAAAACATACTTGGGCCCCTTCCCAAGAACTCCTAATAATCTCATCCCATTATAGCATCAGGCTCTGGCTCATGGTTCTCACCATGCATCAGGAATTGGGAAATGGCACAGCCCCACTGGCCCTCCTCTGTTCCACAGTGCCAGAGTCCTTTGCTGCTGGGATGACTTAACACAATTCTGGGAACTGAAGGTTAGCACAGCTGGTTTATAGGATTCAATTTCAAGAGAGCTCAGGCCGGAATGGTGGACGGTAGGTTTGGTTCTGACTATCTACTAGAAAACCTATTATGGCCTCTCCAGCATGGGTGTCAGGGTTTTCATGGCAGCCCAGAAACATCTATCTTCCTTTTGTGACTTTCATGGCAGCCTAGGACTTCAAAAACAAGTGTTCCCAGCAGCTTCAGCCTTTTACGGTTCAGCCTCCGAAGTGTCATAGCTGCACGTCCAGTATATTTATTATGAAAGCAAGACACAGCCATGCCTAGATTTGAGAAGAAGGGACACAGACCTCAACTCTCAGTGAGAGAAGTGTCAGAGAATTTACAGCCATGCTTTAAAACTTCTAATAGCATTTATTGCCAAATGTGCAGTCAGCAATAAAGATGAAAAAGTTGAAGTGAAAAAGGTCCCTGAATAGTTTATGAACAGAAAAGTTTATTACTGCCCATCTGAAGAGATAGGAGACCCAATCTAAGGAATCCAAAGGGTGTAAATAAATCTTCACCCACAGAGGCAGAAGTCAAAAGGAAGCCTTAAGGGGAAAAAATTCACAAAGTGAAGATAAATTTTCCCAAATATTAAGACTACCTCTTGTCAAAAAATGTGTCACCCACAGAGAGAGGGAGGGGAGGGTCCAGGAGAAAAGGAGGGTATAGGGGAGGAAGAAAGAGTCCTGCCCGTCTGTGGATGCCACAAGTCTCCCTCTTTAAAGAGAAAAAGTCCCCAAAAAAGCACATTTGTTTTCTTTGTTTGTATGGTTCAATATAAAGAAGATTTCATCCTCTAATCCTAGAAGAGCAAAAAAGAGACTATTCGCTAAGACATCAGCAATTAACCGAGAGAAAGGATCTTCTTATCAGGAAGGGATGGAATGGGGTTGCGGGTCCCCTCCAGTACCTGACATCCACAAGACAACCACTGTGCTGGGGACCTCAGTCCTAGCCTCACCCTAACACCCTAATACAGGTGAGAACACTCAAGCCCAGAAAGAGAAAGAGAATCACCCTGGTGAGCCCAGAAATCAGATTCTCAAACTGAGGCCCCATGGAACACCAGTGGTCCATAAGAACTTAGTGGCATTCCTCCATTAAAATCAAAGTATAGGCTCAGCACCTATAGCTCAAGCGGCTAACGTGCCAACCACATAGAGCTGGAGAGTTCAAATTCAGCCTGGGCTAGCCAAACAACAATGACAACTACAACCAAAAAATAGCCTGCATTGTGGCTGGTGCCTGTAGTCCTAGCTACTTGGGAGGCTTTGGCAAGAGAATTGCTGGAGCCCAAGAGTTGGAGGTTGCTATGAGCAGGGTGACAGCTTGAGGCTCTGTCTCAGAAAAAAAAAAAAAAAAATCAAAGAATAGCCTTCCAGATCATGTAAGATTAAGTTAATATATATTTTCTCAAGTAATTAGCTTTTTCTCACAATTTTTTCTGAAGCCATGGGTGTAAATTAGTTCTTTAAGATATCTTAAGAAATTTGACTTATTAGGCAGAATATATCACAAAATAATACGTATTTCACAATCCCAAGAATACTGTGAATTCCAGGGACTTCACTGCTAGACAAAGCTTAAGAATTATCTCAGGACTGACACCCCATGTCTGGGAGTAAGATGTGTTCACTTCCCTTTATTATTCCAGAAGTGTGCCCTGGCACAGTACCTCATGAATTGGCAATGGCCAGGGAATAATAAACGGAAAATGTGCTCAATGTGAAGGCAGGGGACCAGACCGGCTGACCTCTTAGGAGGCATTTTAGATATTTTACTAAGAAAAAAACTTCAGAATGATATATACTTAGAAATTAATGCTGGGCCTTCCGGATGGGGACATTCCAGGAATTGTTTTCTCCCTTTTGGCTTACCTCCCTTTTCTGCAATGAACATGCATTTCGTGTTGTTCACGGATGGAGAAAAATTACCTAATCAATAGCTTTCTTCCTTCAGTCCCTTTTTTTAAAGTGTTCATAGCTCCAAAGGGAATGGCAGTAGGACAAATATGAGTGGTGGTAGCAGGCGGGCTGCCCTGGGATGGCCATTAAGAGCCCACGCTCTCAGGAGGGGTCTACGGTCTGGTCAGAAGAACGAAGGTCTCCAGACACAGCCTGCTGAGTCTTTTCGGTTTTCTGACTTTTGTGCCCCCTAAGCACCAGGCTGCCTTTTTTATAAGACCCATATACTCTTTTACTCTGGCTTTATTGAAATAACCCCCCAGGATTGCAGGGATTTTGAATGTGCCAGAGAAGCAGATCTAGAGATTCACCAAGCACTAGTCCCATTCCCCCCGACCCCTAACTCTGTATCCTCAGCTAAAATAGCTGAATTATATTCCCAGACTTGGAAGCCAGCTCTCTGCTAGCTGGCTTTTCTACACATTAAAATTATTGCCAATATGTTGTTTCTTCAGCCAAAAAATCTCCAAACTGCTTTCCACTGATAATGATTGGTTCATGGCTGGTGCAAAGGCCTGGCCCAACCAAGGTACCAGCTCACAGGGCCATTGGTGGTATGGTTCCTGAAAAATGGGACAGCACCCTTCTTAATGTTTGTGTTCTGACTGTGTTATTTGCTAGCTGTTGGTATCTGAGTAATCCAATGAACTACTCAACTTCCTCCTCTGTAAAATGGGAATTATAAGACTCTGCGCCATACAAGTAAATGGGGTACTATGAACTCATTAGGTCAAAGACCAAGAAAATCTCAAATGAGGGGCTTTGCAAATTCTTCATAATACTCAAAGAACCTTCACCTACCCCACCACGGGGCATCAAACATATGAAATCACAGCCGCATCCCATAGTCAATATAAACGTACATGTGAAAATAAACATGTATTCATGATCGAAATAATTTCAAGCAGTTCTTATAATCTTGCCTTTGAAATCTGGACACAAGTGATTTACAATTGGCTGTGTTTTCCTAATGATTTTCATGCATATTCAGGAATTCTCGAGAAGTGAAAAGACCAAAAAAAAAAAAAAACTAGCCTACAAGTTGTTTTCAAATATAATGAAATTTTGATGAATACTAAATTGAGTAATGAATAGAGTTGGCATGCTGCATTTGGTAGACAAGTCTGATTTTGCAGTTGTCTGTTCCTATTATGGAGCCAACGCAATTTTTCAGGCCTCAAATATTTTTGTCAGCCCTGGAAAAGATTTTAGGCCCTAGATACTATGCCTAGAACGCCTACTGGTTAAGAGACTGGGAGCTTCAAGAGCGTCCCCAGAGGTGTGGTAGAGCAGTGCTTATCAGGAATGCTGATTAAAATGCAGATTCTCAGGCCTCGCCCTACCCTAGTGAACTAGAATTTCTGGTGGTGCTTCCCAGCAATCTACCTTTTTGGCAAGCTCTCCACGGGTTGCTTGCATACCAACATTTAGGAACCAATGACCTGGGACCCCTGTACAGGGAAGGTAGAAATGGTTGAAAGAAGTTGATAGGCATCTCAGATGCCAATCTCCCCCCTACATAACAACCCTCTTCAGGCCCCCAGCAGGGCAGAGCAACCTGCAAGGTAAGGGGAAAAGAAAGCGGCACACGCGCCTCTATGGAAACTGAATTTCATTTTTATAGAAATAGCATAAGCGATCTGCATGCTGTATTCAGCTCCCAGATGTTGAGTTGAGTTCCTTTTTCGACTGGGGATGAATAATTTATAATTCCATTGTGTTCAATGCAAAGTAATAAGCCTATCTGTGGAAGCAGCACTGGAGTCCACATTTGGAGGACACACTCATAAATCCTTCAGCAGTTTTCTTACTAGCTGAAAGAAATGTATGAAGTGGCTTTTGAGCACAACTGAGCTGGAGTTCTGCAAAAGTGTGATCTGAAGAGTGCCTGCAACAGAAGTGGTGGCTACTTATAAAAATGCAGATTCCCAGGCACCATCTCCCACCTAACAAACCAAAATGTTACTAGGTGGGGCTCAGAGCATAAGGGACTGTTGTGCATGCAGATGTGACAACTGCTTTTTCCCTTTCTGAGCCCAGGGTTTCAGCTGACCACTAGAGGCTGATTTCTAACTTGAGTCATCTCTGTCTTCTAGGAAAAGGTGTGACCTCCACGCAGAGAGGTCAAACCCATTCCCTAATTCCCAGTTGCAAGCAAAACTGCAAGGGAAACAGCCATCTTTACTCCCTTCACAGAAATTTCTGAAGGTATAAAAACTGCCAGCTAATTCCCCCAGAAACTGGAAAAATGCTGAAGCATCCTCTGGGGCCTCCCACTCTGTTCCCAGGAGATACTGCCCAGGTCTTTCTAAAGACAGAGGCCACCTTGTGTCTGTGGTATTCAGACTCTGCCTGGGAACGGGAGTGGGAGGCTGGCGGGGAGCACTGTCTATCGGCACTTTTATTTCTGAGCCACTGGTTTGCCTTGGACAGCATAGAGTTTGGTCCCCAATTGATTTAACCTCACCTCATTTGTCTGGTTCACCACGAAACAAATGAAGTAATTTTTACCTCATTGCTTAAGATCATGACTCCTCAAGTGTGACTGGCCACAAAACTATCCCAAGGGCTTAAACCCTCCCAAGAGGGAGCATAATGGACCCACAAAAGTGATTTATCTTCAAAGATTAGTTGCCGTATTTACAAGGTTGGTACCAAGGGAGCAAAAGCAATTGGTTCTTGCAGGGAGAATGTTGTACTGCGCCATCTAGGTGATCCTCTCTGGGCCCATTTGCATCACCTTCATTCTTAAGGGCACATCCTTTGGCACAGGAACATGGATGGGGCAAGAGAGGTACAGAAAGAAGGGAGAGAAGAGTCTGCCCAACACTGTGTCGTCAGCAACGATAATGAAATATGTCTTCCTACAGGGCATTTGCTGGAGCTGAGTCATGATTAAAAGAGAGGTAACTGCACTTCTAAGAAGCTTCTCCTAAAGAGGAAGGAAATCAAAGAGCTATTTAGAACAGGCTACCTCTCTGCAAAGCAATTTGCAAAGACAGAAAACTGAGTGCTCACCCCTTCAGCCAGGAAAGCTGCCAGTTAGACTCAGTTGACAAATAGCCAAGCCCCCTCCCAACCAAAAGGCCAGGCCGGCCAACTTGGATGCCTACAGAGGCCAGGCAGGAATATTTTTCACTTCCACCCTGAAAAAGCTCATTCCTACTTTCCCTCAAACGAGCAAGCATTCTCCTCACTCTATTTTAGTTTCTTGCTTTGCTGGCATCCTCAAACTACGGCCCGCGGGCCACATGCAGTCCTCCTAAGACATTTATCCGGCCCACTGGGTGTTTTTGCCACCACTGCCTGTCCTGCTTAGCAGCTGACCCGTCCCAGGGGCCCACAGTCCAGCCCTCCAATGTTCTGAGGGACAGCGAACTGGCCCCCTGTTTAAAAAGTTTGAGGACCCCTGCTTTAGACACATGCATCCAGACAAATATTCCTCTTTTATAAAAATAAAATAAAATAAAACAATAGTGTAAGCATTGTGATAAAGAGTGGGTGTTGCCTCAGTGGGTGTTGAGGACGGCAGTGAGGACAGGAATGAGGACCAGAGTGAGGGTAGGGCCGCCACGTGAGTGTGGAGAGAGCAGGTCCTGCCCAAGAAAGAAGAATTGCCTCTCCTGGGCTCAGGCCACTGCTCACACACACAAACGTTGACCCAGCTTCTCCAGATCTTCTCAATTTGCAAAAGAAGCCATGTATTCAGACTTCCAAGTGAACACTCCGAATTTTTAACCATTGGCTCGATTTTAACCTTTAATCATTCTCTATAAAATAACTGCAACCTCTGCTGTAAAGACTGGGGACTACTGTAGGAACCACAGGTGCCCCCAGAGCTCAGGGCCTGAAGGAACACAGGGGCTGTCACTGCCCGGCTCTCTCAGGGTTCTCTGGGAGGCTGAGGAATCAAGACTACCGTCTGACGACAGGGGGATTAGTACTAAAGCAGTCGATGAAGGTAGAACGCTCAGCCTCCTGCATCAGCCCCCACAAGTGGGACTTCCTGAGTCCGCTTCACCTCCAGCCAGATGAGCTGTAGCACCCATAGTCAATCCCCCCAAAGTCTGCCTTCCTCTTTTCTTCTCTTAGCTAAATCTTAATCGCCCTTGAAGACCCAGCTCAAACATCATCTCCTCTGAGACATTCTGCCCAGTGCCTTCTGCTGCAGCTGGTCCCGCTCACCCTCCCTTCTTTGTGTCCCACAACAGTCCAGATAGATCCACCAACTACAGAGCAAGGTGACAGGGACTGTGACATACTGCGGAGCTCTTGAAGGCTGAGACAGGACATCCAGGAACATATTCAGACGTATTCCTGAACAGTTGTCATGAGCCTGGGCTTTTATAGCCATGGCCTTATTTTTATCTCAAATTCTCTGTGATAAGTTGACTTTACTGTCCCCATTTTATAGAGAGAAAAATGAGGCTCAGGGGCTTCAGTAATCTGTCCAAGGCTGTGCAGCCAGAAGGAGGCACAGTTGAACTTAAATCCAGGCCTGGCTCACCCAGAGCCCTAGTTTTCCTGCACCCCAGGGCTTAGTCCTTTGAAATGAAATCTGAAGTTCTGCAGAGGTTTCAGTGGATGTGTGTTCTATAGTGGAACACTCAATCAATGCACAGGCGGCGTTAAACAACCTCCACAATATCTTGTTAATTAGAAAAAGGAAGGGCTAGAAGGGTGGGCAGAGCCTGCTGCCCCCAAGCATGTGTTAAGCTCCCATTCCCCCAAAGCAGGCCCTGAGACAAGGATGTGGGAGCAAGTGGGTTATTTGGAAGGAAATTCCCGGAATCCTCATTCAAGGAGTGGGAAAGTGAGCCAGGGAAGAACATCAAGCTACAACAAAGAACACTCGCAAACAAGTTTCCACATGAGAAACCAAGACTCAGTCCTCTGGGGGTGTCTGGGAGGCTATATGAACACATCAGGATCAAGATCTGAGTTTCATTTTTAAGACTAGGAGAGGGGGAAAGGGAGGAGATAGGAAGAAGAGGAGGAAGAGGAAGAAAATAGAGAAAGAAAAACTACTAGCTACCTGGGCACATAAACCCTAGAAACTATTCTTAACAAAGTATTAACTTCAGGCAATGCAGGACACAGGTGGGCTGAGGGGTAGTTACTTGTGAAAGAGAAGCCCTGCCCACAGGCCTCACCACAGGTCCAAATGCTTGTCTACCAGACTGAAGAGCTTTGGGCTACTTTTAAACACCTGGGGTGGTCAGCCGCCCAGTCTTTCATGCCACCACCAACCAGCTCTTCAGATTCTGGCCCCAAGACTTTAATGGCCATTTGTGGAGAAAAGCTCAAGGTTCCATACAAAAAGTTAGTGCCAAAATCAAGGTCAATAAGCACAAAGAACCAGGGTTGCTGACAGTAATTAAGCATCATTCAGGCAGCTTAGATAGCAATATCCTTCCTGGCTTCCTTTCTTAGTTACTCAGAAGAGCCCGCTTAAAAAGCAGCAACATCAAGACAGGAAAATGCTGAACTTTGCCTGAATTGTGGGTTTGCTAATTTCTTTTCAAGGAATATCTGCTAATAATGCAGTATCATAAGCCACTGTTCATCTAGTCCCCCTGCCTGGACTAATCTCTTCTCTCTCATAGGACTAAACAGTCATTTCTTCCAGGAACCCTTTACAGACTGATCACTTCCTTCCTCTCTTTTGCAATCTCTCAGTTCATAAATGAAAAAGTGAAGTCCAAAATTTATTGGTTACTTTGGTCCCCCCCACTGGGTATCCCAGACAATATGGTCATGGTGTCATAGGAAAGAACAATACTAGAATATTAAAACTAGCTAAAGGAGAAAGAGATGATGCAGATACTTGAGTACTCCTTGAAGATAACTCTAGGAGAGGTGGGACCTTGTTTCATTCACCACTTCATGTCCCTGCCTAGAATAATGCCGGGCACATCAGAGACCCTCACTAAGTATTGGTTGAATGGAGAATATCAATCAGCAGCACATCCGTCCCCAAATAAACTTGAGATCCAAGAGAAAGAGTAAGCTTGCTCTGCAAACAGTATGGAAACAAGGCCCCCAGCATCCAACCTTTTTCCTATTTCCACTCAGACTACTACCCCTTCCCTGCAGACATTCTGGAGCTTGCCCACACACATGCCCACACCTACCCCAGGGTCCCACCACCACCACCACCCCCAACCCGGTCTCCATACACCCCACTCGCAAGCTGGGCAGCCAGTGTGAACTGGGTAAATGAAGGTGTTTGAAATGTCTGGGGGGTTGGGTTCCTATATCCAGAAGTTTCTTCCTGGTCTATCTTTCCCCTTTTCCATCTCACAGATCAAAAGATGCACATTCACACACCAGACAGCCCGGCACCAGCACAACCCAGAGCTCCACGAGCAACATTGGTCAAGAGAAGGCTGGAAGCTCAAAGTGTCCCACATCTGGGAATGCAGATTCCCCAAGGCTCGGTATTCAGAGAAAATTTTAGATCTAAAACTGAAAAACCAATCAGTTTAGACTAAAAATTAAGTATTCTGGGTGACTGGACACTTGCGATTGCTTTTCATGTCTTACAGACCTTGGAAGAGTTCTGCCTCCAAGAGCCTAGAGCAGTGTTTTCAACCTTTCTCATCTCACCGCACACTTGAACCTGTAGTTAAGCTTCCACCGCACCCTTAAAATTAGGCTCACACACACACACACACACAAAACAAAAAAAAAAAAAAAAAAAAACTTCCTGTGGCTTGAACTTCTTTCAAAAACTAATGACTTTAAATTTTTTCATGATACACGTAAGATCCTCTCACGGCACAGCCATTGAAAATCACTGCTTTAGAGACTGTACTCCCGGGAAAGGGTTTATTCCAGTCCCGAGGCAAGACAATGACAAAATCAAGACTAAAGGGAACTAACTGAAAAGGAAGCCAAACTGGGATTTCCATCGCACCTTGCTGCTTCAGAGAACAGGCTCCCCACCAGGCTGAACTCTCTCCTGGGAGGTCTCGTTGTATTCCCACTTTGAACAGTTAGTCACATAGGCTACCAGACTTAATCTATGCTACAGGACTGTAGAAAGCAGGGACCACATCTTGTTGCTGAACCCCCAAAGCATTTCCCATCCCACTTATCATCCAGCATACAGTAGGCACTCAATAAGTGAGAGGTGAATTGAACAGTCTACCTGCACCAAGGAAGGAAACGGCAGCTGAGCACCGGTGAGGTACCAGATACCAAGCCACACAATTTCACCCAGTCTTGTGTCACTTCTCAGATAAGCATTCACCACTTTTTGCAAATGAGAAAACAGAAATTTAACAAAACTAGCAGAGGCAGTTTTGTTATGGATCGGAGCAAAGACAATGCTTCTTCTAAATATTCACAGCCACTTTAAAATGTTCTGATCCCACAGGGCCTTGCATCCTACAAGGTGTCCCTAGTTCCGAAAGCATTTGGGACGCTGTGTAATTGGGAAGGGTAAATAATTTGAAGTTGTGGCTGTTCATCAAAGTGGAAGGGCGCCTGAACCAAAGGAATGATGGCGAGAGTGTTTCTCCTGCTCCGGCTCAGCTGACAGATGGGCCGTTCACCCCGCGGTGCCCGAGGCAGGGGAGAGGTTTCACGCACACTTGCACCTTGAATAAGGATCCTAGCAGAATGCCGGACGCTGCTCCACACAAATTACGGCTCGGGCGAGAAAGACAACAAAGCAATTTGCCTCTGTAACTAATTCCTCTTGTCTGTAGAGCTGAAAGAGCAATACTTTAGCAGCCAGTGAGTTGGATAATTGGAAATAAGGGCAACTCTCTGAGCAGGCTGAGGAAGGCTGGTTTTTATCAACCTTGGAGCTATTTTTTATAATCAGTGTCTCTGTGCAAAAAATAAAATAAAATAAATAAATACAGAAGGGGAAATAAGCAAGACTTCCTCACCCACCAGCACAGGAAAAATCCTTTTCTGTGTTCCTTTTTTAAATACTACCTTGAAACTTCGTTATATCATAGTGCAACTAGACTTCTCGGTTTCAAGCAGAACCTTGGAGGAAGGTTATTGAACGAACACTTCTACGGATTGAAATTTTGCCAGAACTAATGGTCTTTCCAATATAGACAGAGAGGCGACAGGGACGGGACTTGTAATGATTTTTGCCTTCTGATTGCCAAGCAAGACTCAGCTCTTTGTTGTTTTTGTAGCCACTCTTGCTGACTGGAAATGCTGGCAGATGTGGTCAGCCAGAGACCCAAAACATTAAAGCAGGCACGTGCACCCACAAACACACACACTCCCTTCTGCCAAACTCAGCCCCTTTTTCCACATGTCTGTACAATATCAATCAATTCACACCCCAAACCAAGCCCACATCCAAACCTTGGTTTAGAAAGTACAGTGGCGCCCCACGATAGGATCCTGCATTTATACACAGGGCAATTTCTCGGTCCCCATGTTGTCAACTCATTTCTGATTTCTGTGGCCAAAGATTTTTAATTCTAAGAGCTAAAGGCAAAATTTCAGGCTCGAGTCTTTCCTTGGGCAAATGATGAAATAAAAGTCTTCGGGTTGAGTCCTTCTTTCCTATTAGAGATTTTAGAACTAACATCCGAATTCAGGCCTAATCTTTGGTGCAGAACATGGAGAATATTCCACTCACCACATCTTTTGGGGGTAAGCACACTTGTGAAGCTGCTGAGGGTGAAGGGCAGGACCAAGAGCAAGCTCAGGTCACAATGGTGGTCAGGAAATTACTCTATGTCATAAGGGAATGAGAAATTTGCCCTTCCCCAGGGAAATCCTGAAGAACGAGAGAGGAGGAAAGAACTTGAGGCTGCTTGGCAGAAAGGAAGGAGGAGGGGGCGTGGAAACTCCCAGGTGATGGGTTAACCACGCAGTGGGGTCAAGACAGAAAAACCATCTATTGGCAAACTGTCAAAACTGATGGTCACTTACTTTTAATACTCGACTAATATTATGACATGGTTTCCTGCTCAGTAACCTCCAATGAATCCTGTCACTACCAGGGTACAATTCTAAAGCCTCAGCCTGCTCTCCTGCCCCACACCAGGCCGGATCTGATTGTGCCCCAGCTCCCTTGGCAAGTACCCCAGAGAGGTGGAAACCGCAGACTGGTGGCATCGTGGCAGGGACCTTCTACCCCTGGGCAGAGCTCCCTAATTCATACAACCTCCAGGTACCCCTCCTACCCCCCGTGTCAAATGAGCAGGTTATGCCAACAGGCCTCTGAAGCCCCTTCTCTGCACACACCAGGACCATAAGGGAATCTCTGTACTCTCCCCTCCTCTTATCACTAAACCCAGAATTTTGCCCGTTCAAATGACTTTTTCCCTCCTTGCCTCCCCCTGGAAGCTCCAGCAAGAGTTGCACCAACCCAAACCCCCTCAGTGCCACAGTGCACAGGCAACGGGCCCCTCTGAGAATGACAGTGGCCCTAGCCAGCTGTCCAGTCCCCGCCATCCACTGCCCACAATTTGCAGCACCACTCAGCTCTTTCACATGGGAATGTCCTGCTCCTCATCCGATCATAAACTCTCTGAAGCCTGAAACAATTTTATTTTTATTATTACTACTATTTTGGTATCACCAACAAACTCTCAGACAGTCTGAATGCCAAATAAGTACTGAATAAACAAATGAACAAATGAACAGAGTAAATTAGCTGCCCTCTCCCTACCGGGCTCAGAGCTGTGGACTCCAAACCTCAAGCTCCCTTTAACAGAGACCAGAAGTTTTCTGGAACACCACCTGCTGGAGAAAAACTTTGTTGCTTTTTCGCTGAGGCTGTTTATCTCAGAGCTGGGACAGCAAGAGGACAGCAGCCAAGCGTGTGAATTTGTGTCTATGGCACGTTCATTTCCAATCTCCCGAACAGATGGCACCATTACAGATAAGTCCTTGATTCCCAGGACAACCCGAAGTGGATGCCTTGCCTCTTTGGGGGGTCACAGTAAACATCGGGTAGAGCTATCTCCACATCATGTCCTCATTTGGGCAAACTGCGTCCTGCCACTAGAGTGCAAGCTCCTTGAGAACAGCCTGGCCATGTGCCTCGTGCACCACTGTGTCCCTGGCACACTCCGATGTGCGAGGTGAAGCAGTGAATAACTTACTGAACAAACACAAGGACACCGGAAACCAGGAGAATGGCCACAGCCTTCCCACTGACAGCCTGGTGCTCTTATCACACCGTGGCTTCCATGAGGTGCCGTTGGGGAGCAGAGCTGGGGACAGGGTGAGTCCAGTGCTGGAGAAGGTTCCAGTTCTGCCTTCTGTTTTGTCATTAGCAGGATGCACTGATGATAGCCGGCGGGAGCAGGAGGATGTAAACTCCACCTCATAGAAGGCCTGTGCCACGCTGCAGCAGCGCTAGCTCTAAGCCCCAGACAGGCAAAATGAGCCTGCTTCCCTGCAGGCTCAAGGTGGGTCTCAGGAGAGCCCTGTGGGTGTTTGTGAGCTGTTGCTTCCCTCAGAGGGAAAGGGCTCCTCCTGACCCATCACAGCCCCTTTGGGAGAGGATCTTACATGTGCCACAAAATTTTTAAAGACCATTAATTAAATGATTTTCCAGTATTCTTTTTTTTTTAACTTTGTTTTATCAACATAATTTAAGTGTGCTGCAGAAGTTTAAGTGTAGGTTCAAGTGTGCCGTGAGATTTTTCAGGGTAAAAACACTGTACAAAGGAATGCGCGGCCTCTGTCTGTACGAAGGCTATGCCCGGGCAGTCACTGGATCTGGATGGTCTGTGAGGGAGGATCATTCACATGACACACTCAGGCCACTGAGACTGGGTCCTCCTGTGTCCTGCAACACAGTGGTTAGGGGCAGTTGGGCAGAGTGAGCAGGCAGAGTGTGGCCTTGTTTCAGGCCCAAACTTACCAACTCCCACATGGTCACCCAGAATCGGGCTCACTAAGCCTGTGACTCAGGGCACAGAAGGTTCAGGCATGCCCGAAGGAGCCGTGAGAATCGAGGTAAGGGACAGCAGTGGTTCCCAGCATGGAGACTGGGGTCAGACCACCAGGGTTGGAAACCCAGCTCTATCACTATCAGACGGGTGACTGTAGGCAGTGAGCAGGCCTCTATGGACTAGCGCCCTCCTCTGTCAGGCCCTCAACCTGTGGGTTAGGCTGGGTCAGGTACATGAAGGGTAGATTAGCTGTAGTTAGCCTGTGGGGCTGGGCACTACAGGACTATCACGAGAATTAAGTAAGATAATAATATCATGCTCATCCCAGTTATCTACCACTGCATAGACAAAATGACAGTCAAGATTTTGCAATCTGGGCGGGACTCAGCATGGAGGGTTTGTTTTTGTTCTATGTGGTGTCAGCTGGTAGGTGTGGCTGGGGCTCTACTGGGACAGAGGACAAAGATGGCTTCACCCCCCACCCTACCCCCATTCCCCATGTCTGGCACCCCAGCTGGGGAAGGTGGTATGACTTGGGGCTGGCTGAGTTTCTTTCTTTCCTCATAATCTCTTATCCTCCCAAGTAGTCCTTTACACAGCCTCCAAGAAAGCAAACTCAGAAGCTGCAGGGTCCCCTAAGGACTAGGTTGAAAATTGGCACAGTGTCAAGTCCACTGCATCTTATTGATCAAAGCAAATCATAAGGGCAACGCAGATTCAAGAGGAGAGGGAACAGGCTCCACCCCTCAGTGGGAGGCTCCACCCCTCAGTGGGAGAACGGGCTTCTTCATCTAAGAGATCTGTGGGGCTCTGTGTTTGCTGACAAGCCACTGCAGCGCTATGCAGTCATTTGCAGGAGGAAAACAAGTCGAAACACTTAGATGAGGCATTAAAGCAATAATGCTCTCCACCTATGCTTCCTCCAGTGACCATGGGACAAACATAAACACCAAGTACAGCAAACTGAAGTGCAAATGCCATGACCATCACTCAGTGTGGATATCATGTTGAGCAAGTTATCATTCTTAAAAGATATGCCCATGCCCCGCTGCTGTCATGGGGGGAAATGTCACACCAGCCACCTTGCTATTTGTAGACACTTAGTGAACATTTCTGGAGAGAGTAAACTGTAACATGATTTGTTGAGTGGACAAACAAATGATTCAAACAAGTGAATTAGTAAATGGATGGGAGGAAAAAGGAATTAACTCCTCTCCAGGGCTGATGAAATCAGATGAATTATTCCCCAGACTGAAAGTTTATACCTAAGAATCTAGTGCTCTAGTGTCTACTGCTGAACTCCTTTGAGTCCCAAGACCCGTTTACCAGCTATGTGACCTTCAGCAAGATACACCTCTTGTACACAGTATAAGATGTTCATTAAATGCTTGGGAAGTTTATGCTTTCTAAAATGTGTTTAAAAGTTGAATAAATGAATCAGTGAATGAATAAAATAATGGCCCAGCCAACACACACACACCCCCCATGCTATTGAACTCCACCCACTAAAGGTTCCTCCTTACTGGGAACACCATTTGGTGGAAATTTCCACTCCTCCTCTCCTGCTTCTAAGACAGAAGACACCAGAGAAGGGCAATTTTTGCCTCTTTGCAGGTCTACAACAAACTTATACTCCTAACTTAGATTCCATTTCTAAGTATGTGTGTCCTGGTCCAGTGTCCAGAGAAGCTGAAGGTCTGGGTTCAGGTCAGGAGGCTTCCTAGGCTGAGTATCTCTTCTGCTCTTAGCAGCTTGGACCACTTCCTGTAGTAGCAGGACAGCAATAAAGATACCAGCCAAGCACGTCCCCTGCTAAATTGTTACGTCCCCAAAATTTGCTCTGTACATTTGGGGCAATACTCAGAACCACCCCAAGGAAGCACCATTGCACACTTCAACTACCCTGGCTAGGACTCCCAGTACAAATATCCATTTATCATTAAGTCTTAGTGACCGTCATTATTATGGTTTCCATGTACCAAAAACATATATTCATTCTCTTCTTTAATCCTCTTAATAACGCCACAAAAGAGACAAAATTATAACCTTAAAATCACAAATGAGGTCACAGAGGTTAGATGACTTGCCCCAGTGGCCAGGCTAAGATTTTCACCCAGGCAGTCTGAGAGCCACTTTGTCACATTACAGTCATATCCACATGGCTCTCATCTCTTTGTCTGTCCCACTAGATCGGGAACTCCTTGAGAACTAAGACTGGTTCCCACTCTTCCCAGAGGCCTCAGTGCTCAGCACGAGGTCTGGCACATGGGTGTCTCATGGAAGATGTGGACTGCGTGAGTGAGGGCCGAGTGACCTAACACGCAGGGCCATTTGTCCAACTGCGCCAACCAGATGACAGCACATCCGATTCATCCGTCAGGCCTCATTGCTCTGGTAGAAAAGGCATTTTAAATCCTGGCTCAAGGACATAATTACCCTTTAGCTTGAGGAGATATTCAATTTGTTACTCTTGGCCATCACAGAAATTGGTTGAGTTGGGTTGAAATGCAACAAGACAGATTAGATTTCTTAAAACTGCCTTTATTTTTTAAAGAGTCAGACTCTCTCTCTCCTTTTGGCACACACATGCCAAATCCTTATGCTTGTCACACTGGGTTAAATGATGACTGCTTTAATTTAAACCTCTGAGAGGCCCTCGCCAAGGGGAAACCTCCCCATCCAGCCACACTTATCTCCTTAACAGGCTGCCTGTTCCCATGTGCACAGTGTAAAGCAGGCTGGGGGAACCCCAGAGGTCTCCCACTAGCCTTTTCCTCAATGAGCAACTGCCCAGAAGATGGCAGCACGTGGATGGATCCCTGAGCACCTAGAGCAGGTCAGGTGAGCCCTTCCATGCGCACATTGCACCCTGGAGACCCCTACGTGCTTTATTTCATTTGAGCCCCTCCAAGTCAGGGTATTATAATAAATTTTCTTTTCCGCATTCTTCCAACTTGGGGAGTATGAGACTAAGAGGAGATCATTTCTGAGAGTATGAAAATAAAGAAAAGAACTACAGCAAAGTCATGAAGAATGCTAACAAGCTGGTCATGTTGAGAGATGGGTCTTATTTCTGGCACAACTAGCAAATATGGAAGACGACGGAATGTTTTCAATGTGGGGAATCTTGCAGGTGCTGTAGGAGGGTAGGAGGGCGTACCTGGCCTCCTGCTGCAGGGCACATGATCATTCAATGGTTTTGGCATTGAGAAGCTAAAGATCAGAATCTATAAAAAGTTAGTTCATTTTATCTTAAATTAGAAGGCTCTTATAAACAGAATTTTCTAGACCTAACTCTTCTCTAACCCACGCTGCTTGCTATGCTGGGGGCTAATGGGGAAAAGGAAAGACACCACCTCACAGACTCTCATTTCAAAGATCAGGCGCCTTGTTTCATCCCCTCCCCCAGAGAAATTTCTCAGTGAATTTTCTCAGTACCTGTGCATCAGCACAGAGCGGACCAGAGAATAAATTTTCGCTGGCTCTTCTGTGGCAGCACAGCTGACATTCTGGTAAATCATGGGGCAAGTGCCTAAGAAGTCATTTTCAACACAAAACTTCAGTTTTTATTTACACCCCAATCTGATCCATGTTTAAATTTCTCCAGCATCTGCCATCCCAGCTGGCCAGCTACCCACCTGATCTCAAACCTGGGTAAAAGGCACATTGACCAAGCGTTTCTCTTTTCTGTCCCTTTGTGAGAAAGATGTAAAGGCTCAGCTTATAAAATGTTTTCCCAAGTTGAAACATGTGATATATAAACTCAGCACCCAGGTAAATGAAATTTGCCCTAGTGTGGATTTAGCAATTTTTTACAATTTGTGGGAAAGGTTTACAGAAAAGGCCATATTGAATTTCATACAATTTTTATCATGTCATAAAGTGAAAAGCCACTTTCTGTTTATAAGAAGAACTCTGACAGCTTCTTGGTCCTCGGGAAGAAGGCAGAACCCAAAGAGTCGAGAACAGAGCTGGTGCCACACTCCCTGTAAAAAAAAAATTGCCCCCCCACCCCACCCCGAGGTCACCATATGATATAAAAGAATGCAGGCCCTCTACTTTCTTTGGAAAATCCTGTCTTCTGTCTTGTCAGCAGTTCTAGGATATTAATGCATGAATATTATTTTTTAGTTGTGTGTTGATCACTTAGGTATGTGAACACAGCCATGGCAGGGTTTCTGTGCCAGGCCTCTCAGCTGAGACAGAGCTCCTATGGCTTCACAAATTGCGCCGATGCATCTCTTTGCCAGGAGTCAGGACCTCAACTCAGGCAGATAGACCAGCTCACCCAGCCATAGAGGCATGCTCTGTTGGCATGGGCTGAAAGCTTTAAGAAATGAACTCATGCTGCGTGTACATGCTGGTTTCTATGGCAATGGTCATGAAGGCATGGGCCAAGGTTATTAGACATAGTGAGTCCCTACAGGGACTAAAGACAACTCCCCGCCTGGCGATTCCCAAGAACTATTTTTTCTTTTACTCTGACACAGCCCCTGATTGCCAATGACAGCTTAACAGAACATGCTTCTATTCCCCAAATACATCCCACGAGTTCCAATTTCTATCAAGCTGGTTTCCTATTTCCAAATAAGACTGCATCATGACATAGCAAGTTGTGAACACAAGGTGCTTTATTTAACTCATGGCTTTCTTGCAATAAAAGGTTATTTCCTCCTGTTATTATGTGTAAGTACCTACAATATGCCAAGCACTGCCATAGGCATTCAATGAACATAATTTCATTCTTCAAAATAGTCCCCATGAAATCAGTATCATAATCTCCAACTGATAGATGAGGAAGCTGAGAACCAAAGAAGCTAAGCATCCTGGGAGATGTTCCACCATGGAATGCAGTGGACCTGAACTTGGAGCCCGGCTCTTCCTGATTTCACCAAAGCTGTTCTAGCATCCCCAGTGCTGCCCACCTTGGACAACAGGGTATCTTTCTCTTTTTTTCTAAAAGACTTTTCAAAAGTCTTACATTGTTTCAAAGCTTCTCCTCTGTTCTATAAACAATGGTAGCTTCTCTAAACATGTCTACCAAATTCTCTGTTGTAGTTCTTTCTTTGCTACCCCTTTCTGAACCATCTTCACTGTTCCAGCTTTCTCAGTAAAGTCCTAAATGGAACATATTGTCTTAATAAAAGTGATAATAGTTTCTGAGTTTATATTTTTTCAAAGCAACAACACGCCAAAATCATGGTCTTTTGGGTACCGCAGGCAGATTTCCTGGGTTACTTTCATTCCAACAATTATCTTTGGGGTTTCAGTCTTCTGAAGGAAGCAATGGTGAGAAAGAACTGAAAAAATATGGGCCAAAGAACATAAAAGAGATAAATTGTCTGGAATAATTAAATAATCTGAGGTATAAAGATATGGTAGAAATAATGAGTCCATTTTATAAAATACTCCAAAGCACTGGGTGAGGAATGCTCACTGAATATTATAATTCAATGCTAATAGTTTATGGAGGATGAAGGCTGGCATCATTATCCACTTGTAATATCTTCCCAAGTGCCAGCATCTTAAACCAATGATCACAGCAAATAGGCTGCCTCCTAAGTAAATTTCACATCTGCAAACTTGATTATTGCATTTTTCAGGCATTAATGTGCAAAATGGCTGAGCAATCCTCCAGCCATCTCTCAGTACAGAGGTTAGGGTGACAGGGATACAGCTAGTTTCAAGGTTTTCTAAACCTTCAAATGCTTTTATAAAGTTTATCTTCCTCTAGGCTGTGGGTTTATTTATTGGTCCATCCTCTTTTTATTGGACTTTTTGGCTTTGACTTTGGCTTACAGCTTGGCCTCCATTTACTGAGCCTCAGTAAAGGAGCTGCGATGCAAGCCCCCAGGGAAACAACACATTACTAGACCCAAAATCAGGAACATAGGAATTACCCAGTGGCTTGGGACACTCAAGTATTTTCTATAAGGAGTCAACTTTTTAATGCACAGTAAGTAAGGAATGATACCAAATCAGCAGCACTTTAATCCTTAGAATCATTATCTCCTTGTCTGAGACATTCAGAAAAAGTAAAATTCAGAATTCTTACCCTGCTTTCAAAGCACAGAGCATTCTGATACCATTCAATCTCCCCAGCTCTTCTTACCACTCTACAGGAAAGAAGTGCTTTCCTGTGATCTAACAATGACTAATATTTATTAAACCATTACTGGCTGCCAGACACGATGTGCAAAAGCCTTTTACGTGAATTATCTTGAATTATGCCCAGTCCGGTGTAAACGATAAAACTGAGGCACAAAGAGGTTTGCCAGCATCACCCAACCTCCTAGTGGTAGCGTCAGGTTTTTGTATCCAGGGAAGTCTGATCGTAGAGGCTGAGCCTCTTTACATGGGTCATTAAAAAAGTTTTGAGACACACACAAATCAAGAAACATAAAATCCAAGAGGACAGAAACAAATGAAGCCCTCCCAGCAACACCCATAAGCCAAGCAAGTGGAAACCTGCTTGGGTGAATCAGAAAGGACGCTGTCAACTGTGTTTCCGAGAAGTGAAATAATGGACCATAACAGTCTGTCTCAAGACATTTGTAGTGACCCCATTACTATGACACCCATTCTGCCTCTCAACACCCAGGACACACCAACCTATCTGTGCTCTAGGCACCCAGATTTTGCTTGACCTCCAGGGCCTGACTCAGAATACACTGATCGAACTCTGATCACACAAGGCACAGTGAATTCTAGCTCTTTGGATCTCCCCAACCATTTGCTGGCACAACACTGAGTCTAGAAATTGTACTCTGCTGCCTTCTGTTGTGTGACAGTCAAGTTGAGTGGACAGAACTGCTTTGGAATCAGACAACCCTGGACTCCAAACCCACCTCAAGTACTTGCTAACTATGAGACTGTCCCTTCCTCACCTCACATGTTCACTAAGCACCTAAGGTGTGATAGCCTCTGCTGTCACCGGAGCCCATCACAGGTCCTGCCCCCTGAGAACCACCATGGATCTTAAGCAAGTGACCTCATTTCTTTAAACTTCAGTTTCTTCATCTATAAAAAGGGAATATTCCTGATCTCATGTATTCAGCTCATAATAGCCAAAAAGCATAAAAGCACCCTGTTGGGAGCCTGGCACGTAATAAGCGCTCAATAAATGGGGCTATTGTGATAATTGCTATTATAACTATTAAGTTATAGTTTTCATAGCTTCAGTCTATCTCCCTGACTAGGTTGTAAATATCCCTGTATTAAAGAACCACTACTCACAGCACACAGAATCATGCCATGCAAGGAGCACTGTAGAAAGAGCACTTGATCAGAGTCTGGAGTCATTGCCCCACCAGGAACCAGCTGTGTGTCCCAAGCAGCTGAGTCATTTCTCTCTTCCTTTTTCTCCCCTCCCTTGTCCCTTCCACGTCTGTCTATCTGTCTGTCTCTTTCTCTCTCTGACCTCTTCAAGTGGCAGAGTCTGATAAGCAGAAGGAGACATCACAGAGGCAGTCACAGTGTGGCCTCCCATGGCTTCCAGAGATGACTGCAGGCCACTGGGTGTTCCAACAGCTGGACTGCAGCTGCTCCTTCTTACTGGTAAGGCTGGCCCAGAACCAGAAGTATTAAAGCCTTTCCACATGCTGGCATTTTCCATCAGTTTCTACTGGACTCTGAGAACTCCGTAAGCCATCTCTTGGTTGGTGTTGTTCAAGCTTTCTATTTTAAAGGGAGATGGCTCCCAAAGCCCCACACAGAAAGCGATTCTAAAGCACCCATAAACTCCAGGCCCCTCGCAATCATCCTTCACACTACAGCAGTTCCTTCCAGCCACAGCCAAATACCTTAGGGTGTAAAGACATGGCTGTGCAGGCCCCTGATCAACCTCCAGACTAACCTCGCTCCCTCCACTAGAGAACCAAGATGCCCACACCTATCCCAGGGCTGGTCATCTCATAGCCCATGAGCCTGATCCCTAAAGAAGTAGGGAGGAGACATGAGATTCATTTTAAACTCATTCCCAGCAGCTGCCAGCATGCTCTACTGGTAGTTAACTCATCTTCATTAACAGCCGTAATGAAGAAAAATGAAGAATACTAAACACAGACATAGAATTGATCCAATGACTCACTTATTCAAAGGCTCTATACTATCTGGTCTCCACTCCTTCAAACGCAGGCACTTCTTTTCCTCACCTGGCCCCACTGTCCCTCCCAGGGGTGTCTCTGGCCAGCGGCCAGCTCACATTCTACACTCCATCCATTCCAACCTCTTGGCACCTCCCACATACCCTCAGCTCTTACTCTACAGTTGTCATCCTTCTGCCTTTTCTTCCTCTTCATCTAGCCTACTTGGTAAATTCTTCCTCGGTTCAAGCTAACCTCACCAATGAAGCCCTCCCACACTCCCCAGAGAGAGATGACCACCCCCTCCTCCTTGCCCCATATGACCCTTGTCCTATCCCCATACACTGGCTCTTTCCACCCTGTAGGACATTCACCTGAGAAAGAGAAAAGACACCCCCAAATCCATACAATGCCTGCCATGTACCTAACATAGCATCAGACACTTTGCATAAACGTGATCTGTTGTTTGCATAATGATTTTTCCCACAGATTATTTTAAAATTGAAGGCAGGAAATCACATCTTTTTTCATCACAGCATCCTTAGCACCTGGCACTTTGTAGGTGGCCAAGGATTATTTATAAGTTTAAAATCAACTCACAGATGGCTGGCAATTGAATGACCAATGAAAGTGTCCACGTGGTGAAGATTCCATGTACCGAGACCAGCAACAGAGAGGTTTCTACAGCTTCATCATTAAACTGAGCCCAGGAGGACTACTTTTCAGGTCAGCTTTCAAGTCAAAAAATAACAGAAAAAGGAAGGGAGAGGAAGACAAGGAGGAGCAGGAGGAGAAAAAGCTCTCCCTCATGAAGTAAACAACATCAACTGCAAAAAAGGTAAAAGATAAGAAAGTGAGGTAAAGATTACAGCTGTTCCCTGGAGAATTCCACGCAGGCAACCTCACTGCTCTGCTCTCCTAGCCGGGTAGGCAGGGGTATAATTTATAAGCCCAGACTTCACCACCCTGATTTTTTTTTTTAAGGTGATAAGTTGTTTTAATCAACCTGGCTTATTTTTTTTCCCCCATGTCTGATATAGTTGTAAGCTAGAAGGCCATTTCGTTCAATTCCTCTTTCTATTTGGTTGATATATTGTGCTTTCTTCCAAGTTTTTCTCTCAAGAGCATCCCTCTTTTATTACTTTTCATCTCGGTTCCTATAATGAAAGTTTTGCAAAACACAACTACTGTTCTTATTCCTGATCTAAAAGGGAGATGGTGCAAAATGGAAAGAATATGAGTATAGCTGGGATAATTTTTAAGCAAAACATTTTTTATTTTAAAAGATTAGCATTATGCAAACTATAGAAGCTGGTGGGGGAAGGGGTTGTCTTTGCAATTATAGAGAAGGCTCTATCAGTTGTGACACAGTCCTAAAGAGAAACAAAATGAAACCAGCAGGCAACTTGCCCTGCCTTACTTAGGTGATCTGTCTTCTGCTTTATGGATTACTGACTTTTTTACGAAGACTGTATCCATTTCTACATTGGGCACTGTGCTAGCTATGCTGTCAGCACACGATAAAGTTTTATCATGATTAATGGGAATAATAATCATGCAGGGTGAGAAAGTTTCAATCAATTTCCCAGAGTTTTATTTACCAGCTTCTTTGCACCTTCCCTGAAGTTACTAAAAAGAAAAAGACTTAATTTGCACATATATATATGTCCTGTGCCTCAACCGTCCAACTTTCTTTGTATGCCAAATGAATTTCCTAAGAACGCAAGGTGCCAGGCAGAAAGTCTGGCTGTCTTGAAGCTTTATTCACAAACACTTCTTAACTCTGCCTCATGTCTTAGCACAAATCACCCTCTGCATCCTTGTTGGCAAAGGGCTGGGACTCACCTCTGCTGGCTGCCATATCAGATAGTATTACCTTGGGACCAATCATACTGACCAGTAAAATAATGCCACCCTTCACATCTTCAAGATATTTCTTATATTTGTCTTCTCTAATGTAATTTGAATATGATGCTAGTTATGTTCACTGACTGGATGATTGAGTCAACCTGAAGTGACCTTCTGTAGATTATCTATTACTCACTCCAAAGGCTCAGTCCAACAATCCCCCAGTGGGGACAGAGAGCAAACCCTCAAGGAGGGTGGCTACTAGGACTCAAATAGAAACCAACTGTAGAGGCCAAAAACGTTATGCACATGAATTGACCAATCCACTGGTGAGGTGATACCATTCAAAGGAGTTACCTCAGGTAAGCTGGGGGGACAGGAGCCAGAAACCACAAGGTAAGACCAGAGAGGGGCAGAGGACAGAAGGAGGTGGGTTGGTGTTTGCTATGATTCCCTGATCTTCTGGCTCTGAAAGCTAAAGTGCACTGATGTCCAGGGCTTGTGGACAATGCCAGACCTGGAGACTGTCCAGGATTGGTCTCAAGACAAGTGTCCGTGACAACATCTATGACAATGGTCCATGATGTCCTTGAGAGAGAAGGGGACAATATCACAGTGGGATGGTAGAGGTGAGAAAGCCAGAGCCAAGGTCACCAGAATCAAAAAAAGTGCTCAAAGCAGAGAAAGAGCTATGAACAACATGGAGAAAACAATCCTAGTAAACTTGCCTATGTCTGTAATACTAGACACTGAATAAAGCATTTTCACAGGTTTGTGTGGCCTATAAGTTCCACCATTAATAAATCCAATTATTAGCCAGTCACAGTGGCTCACGCTTGTAATCCTAACACCTTGAGAGGCTGAGATAGGTGGATTGCTTAAGCTCAGGTGTTCAAGACCAGCCTGAGCAAGAGCAAGAGCCCATCTCTAAAAATAGCCAGGCATTGGGGTGACAAGTGCTTGTAATCCCAGCTACTTAGGAGGTGGAGGTAAGAGGATCACTTGAACCCAAGAGTTTGAGGTTGCTGTGAGCTATGATGATGTCACAGCACTCTACCCAGGGCAACAAAATGAGACTTCATCTCAAAATAAATAAATGAATCCAATTATTACTTGCTCAAACAGCCCTTGTTTAGTCATGAGGAATGAAAAATCCAACTCAAGATGTTTTATATTGAAAAGGACATGTATTGTTCATATTGTTTCATTAGAGCTTTAGACCTAAAATTTTAACTTCGATCCAGATACTCAAATGAAATCATCAGAAATCTGTCTTTCTCCACTTACTCCCCTCTGTTAAAGCTTTCTCCAAGTAATGATAGCCACTAAAATCCCCAGGCTTAGAAGAGAATAACTGTGGTGACTTAAGGAAAAGACAGTTTCTTTCTATTAGCTTCAGCAAAAATTCTGAGATTAAGCATCATTGGCCTGACTAGATCACATGCCTATCTCTGAACCAATCACTGTAGGATATGGACAGAAGGGCTCCTTGGACCAATATCCATCATATGTCAGAAGAAAGGAGAATGGATGCAACCAGGTCACAGCAAGGAAGAGTGGGTGCACATGCAAAGCTACATATCTGTCTCATTGGCATTTAGCATTTATTAGCTTCCCCCAGTGTACTAGGTAGGTATAGCCAAAAAACAGCATTCAGGGCTGTGTTGGCTTTTTTCCCTAAGCACTCAACAAGGAAGACCACAAAGAAAAGCTTTCTTCTTCTATCCACCACAGCCTCTCCTTACAAGTAACTCTGACAATGGGGAATAATTTATTCCAAGAGGGGTGTGACTTAGATTTCCTAGTCATTGTGTTTGGGACAGTTTCAGAACAAAGATCAAAAGAAGATTAACAACAAAAATTGTATACAGAGGGGCAGAGCAAGATGGCGGACCAAAAGGATCAGTCAGCTGAGCTTCCTAGAGTGACTGGGGACAAAGGGAGAACCCAGCCATACCTGGCAAGGGACCTTACCCAGAGTCATAGCTCAGGGAGCACAGTGAGGAGGTGGTGAGCTGGATACAGCATATGATCAAGAGTGGTGGAAAGCTGATGATTTAGGCAAGTGATTGTGACTTGGTAGGATCTGCTGGCTCCCCACAGAGGTTTGGGATGGAAGGAAGACTTTCCAGAGTTTTCAGTTGTTGGGGGAAGCTGCACATTGAGTGGAAAGCTTGGAAGGGTGCCCAGATTCAAATAGTATACAGCAACCAGATCTGAATACTAGTTGGAGTGGATTTGCCATAGGTTTGGTGGCAGGCAAGGCAGCCATACTGAGAAGGTCTCAGAGGCCAGGGGACTGCGACTGTGGGAAGGCTGTAAGAAGGTCTTAGCAGGGGCCTAAAATATGGCCATCTTAATTCTGCCTGCTGGAATTATATGCAGAAAGCAATAAAGACTTCACATAATAGGAAATAACCGATCAGAAGTTATAAGAGAAAGGAAGAAAAAACCCCGTTTGCAATAGCAACAGAAAAGAAAAAGATGTACTGAAATTCACAAAATTCCTAGATAGCAAACTAACAAGAAATGTGTATAACGTACATGAGAAAAAGCTATAAAACAGTCCTAAAAACATAAAAATAGTTTGAATCAATAGAAAGACCCTTGATCTTATTTAGCAAAACTCAATATCCTAACATCATAAGGACATCCATTTCTCTATGTTAACGAACCTTACTGAGATCTCAATAAAGAGCTATCAGGTTTTCTTTTTTCCTGGAGCTAAAGTCAGTAGGAAAGTTTACATGAAAATATTAAAAAGAATAACTGAGAAAACCCTGAAAAACCAAAACAATGGGAGGGTAAGTGGGCACTAGTCTTGCTAGATATTATAATATGTTATAAAGCCTCTATGAATAAAACAGCAAACTGTTATATTATGACCAAGCAGGCAGATCAGTGATCCAGAATAGAAAACTCCAAAATAGGCATAGGCAGATATAGCAATTTAATTTATAATGAATGCAAAAAAGTATATCAAATAAATGAGAAGAGTCGAGAGTTTACTAAATGATGTTGGAACTACTAGATGACCATATGGGGAAACAATACAAACTATTATATATCAGGATAAATTGCAAATGAATTGGAGGTTTTAAAGTTTTAAAATATGAGAGAGGACAATCTGTCCTAGCTATACCATGAAATCTAAAAGCAATAAAATAAAATACATACAAATTAGAAGATATTGGAAAAAACTTGGCATAGCAAAAAGAAAGAATTCATAAACAAAGTCAAAAAAAATGGCAAGCAGGGAAAACTATCACAATGAACATCATAAACAAGGTACTAAGATCCCAACTACATGAAGATCTTCCAAAAAAAGGCTCACAACAAAATTTAAAAATAAGCAAAAATATATAAATTGATGATTCAAGAGATTCAAGAAACCCTTAATTAAATAAAAATGTACTCAACCCCGTTTAAAACCGAAGCAAATTAAAACTATATACATGACAAAAGAGTCACATATAGAATGTAAAGAGTTCCTTAAATTATTACAAAAGAGATGGAAACAGGCATTTCACAGAAGAAGATATTCAAATGACTTTGCAGAGGTGCTTAATGCCATTAGCCATTAAGGAAATATAAATGCAAATCATAGGAAAAGACCACTACATTCTCACCAGAATAAGTAGTAATTTTTTCTTTAGTGGTACAAGCAGGTTCTCAGAACTATGATTCTAAAAGACTAATAACAAACTAATAAAAAGTATTGTCAAGGATATGGATGAAAAGGAACTCAAGCTGACAGTGAGAGGCAAACTGGTACAACTATCTTGGAAAACTGTTCGGCAGCATCAGCTGAAGCTAAAAATATGCCTGTTCCACAACCTGGAAATCCTACTTTTAAATCAATACTTGTGAGAAATAAATGCATGCATCCAAAAAGAACACGGGCATAAACTATTTATAGTAGCATTATACAAAACAAACAAAATCGAACTTGAAACAAACCATCTGTTCATCAACAGAATTAATGTCTTCATTTATTTATCCACATAGTGAAATACCACACAGTAAAAAGTAACCCACATGCTATCCATAACCGACATGGATGAATCTCACAGATACCATGTTGAGCAAAAGAAGCCAGAAACAAAATAATGCACCCAATGCAATTCTTTTATGTAAATAAGGTGAAGATATTTGTGATGCTAGAAATCAGAATACCGTTACTTCTTGAAAGCAATATGGATTTAAAAGGAGCAGAAAGAAGCCTTCTGGAATTATTTTTTATCTTGATAAAAAATGACAGCTGCTTAAAATTAGTTCACTAAGCATATCATAATATGTTAAAGAATACAAAAAAATGGTAAACTACAATACCATTTCTCTTCGATTAAACTGGCAAAAATCAAGAAGTTTAGCAACATTCTCTGTTGTCGAGGTCATGATAAAAACAGGCTGGTACATTACTGGTACAACTTTTATGGGGGGGAATTTGGCATTATCTAGCAAACCTGCACGTACGCCTGGACTTCCACCTCACACTTCTAAGAGTCATCACTGTCAAAAAATATTAAATAAGTATGTACAAAGATGTTTATTGGGGCGATTTTTATATTGACAAGAGCTTGGAAACAAAGCCAGTGTTAATTAACTGAAAGTTTAGTGAATAAACCATGAAATGTCCATGTAATGGAGAATCGCAAAGTTTTAAAAAGGAGCCAGGACACTCTCCTGGGTATATCCTTTAGTGACAAAAGGGGTAAAATGGAATATTCTTTACAGTGTGTGACTTGAAGCAGTGGGCAGGGACCAGATGGTTTAAAGAGAAGTTTGAAATTTTTTACACTCTTACAGTACAGAATTGGAAACTACATTCCTTCCCCTTAAATCTGGGCTGGCCTGTGACTGCTTGGCCAATAGAATATGGTAAAATGACACTAGTTCAGCTGAGCCTAGCCTTTAAAGGACCAGCAACACTTTAATCTCTTTGATGCCTGAGCCAAGGTAGTCCTTCCACCCTCCCAGAGAGACTACCACATAGAAAGGCCTAGATGCTACTTAGAGAAGGAAGAAGTCCCATTTGAGCGAAGATGTCCAGCCATCTTTGCCAAGGCACCAGGAGTATAAGTGAGCTGTCTCTGTCCTCCTTGCCACCCCAGCCAAGCCTATGTTGATGAACATCACTGACAACATGATCAGAGAAACTGCATACAGTAAAGGAAGATGGCTATTGTTATGTTTAAACTACAACATATGTTTTGTAGCATATGATTAATTTGATGTCATTCGGACATCAAATGTACAAAGATGTTTATTGTGACGAATTTAGTAATGTTGAATTTAAAAAAGCATAAATCAAAGAAATTAAAGAAAGACCCCCCAAAAGCTAAATTTGAATGGAAAAAAAAATCAGTATGTACCCATATTTTTTATATTTCTGGCTGGGCATAGTGGCTCATGCCTGTAGTCCTAGCGCTGTGGGAGGTCGAGGTGGGTGGATTGTCTGAACTCAAAGGTTCAAGACCATCCTGAGCTGGAATAAGCCAGAGTGAGACTCCATCTCTACATAAAAAAAAAAAAAAAAAAATCAGGCATTGTGGCAAGCGTCTGTAGGCCCAGCTACTTGGGAGGCTAAGGGCAAGAGAATCACTAAGAGGAAGAAAAGAAAAAAAAATTAAAATAAAAAGAAACTTCAAACTAAGATGAGTGAAAGCCAGATGAAAGCAAAATTTAAAAAAAAAAGAAAAGAAAAAGCACACATTTCCCAGTTTAGATCTCTGAAATGGCCTAGAAGCAATGACAACCCAGGAGCAATGAATAACCCAACCACCCAGTGTGTGCTCTTTAAATATCATTACCTACAAAATGATACCAGGATTCTTCATAGAAATGACTGAGTCCAAGTCATTAGGGCGGGAAATATACAGGATAAGTCTCTTGGTGTGGCAAGAGACACAGACGACATTAAAGACAAATAGCATCGTGCTTACCACTCACAGAAGCCAAGTCAAAGGTGCTATTCCGAAGATGACATGATGTAAGAAGAAATTTATGACTGCAATGGATTAAAATACATCAAATATGTAAAAACTTATGAATTAATCATGACACTAAAAAAAATCTCATTCATCACCACTGGAGGTTGCTAAGGTACTAACTTATTACTCCAAAATTTGATAATGCACAAAAATCAAACATTTCTTCTGCCTTTCCTGTATAGAGTCTATTTCAAAGTAATGAAAAAGATTGTTGGAAACTAGTTCTACTTCACAGAGAAAATTAGGGTAATAAAGGCAGAAAGAGTAGTGAAATTAAAATATCACATTTGCCAACACCAAGGAAATAAAAGATCTAGGCAATAACTGTGAATAAATGCTAAAAATCATAGGCTGAAATGTTGAGAGGAAATTATAACACAGAGAGCAGGTTGACATCACTTAAACACACAAATCCGTCTCTGCACCATCAAAATTGGAAGAACTACATATTATAGACTTCACAGTGTATTGCAATGCCAAACACATAGTTCTACTATAAACTTCTGAAGTGTTCCTGTCTAAATTTAAAAAATAAAAACTCAACATGAATCTCTCCAATCTCTACATATAGCTGTAAGATAACAGGTAATACTAGGTATAGGATAACAAGCTAAATGACATAATGAAAATGTAATCAACCAAATTCAGAATGTAGCATAGCCTACAGGCCAAATGTTCTGATACTGCCAATAAATAAAACAGTAAGAAAAAAAGAAAAAAAAATCATGTGGTAGTTTTAGTTTTTTGAGGAGTTTTCATACAGTTGTTTGTATTAGCTATATGAATATACATTCCCATCAACAGTGGGCAAGGGTCCCTGTCCTCTGCATCCTCACCAACATGTTATCTTTCACATTTCTCATAGAAGTCCCTCTAACAGGCATGAG
Source organism: Galagoides demidoff (assembly GCA_963574575.1). NCBI lineage: Eukaryota > Metazoa > Chordata > Mammalia > Primates > Galagidae > Galagoides > Galagoides demidoff. Next base: position 54,157 of record CAUYQV010089772.1, read on the forward strand.
CTGCTCTTACCTTGTGGTTGTAATTTGCATTTTGGTAATAATTAGTAATGCTGGGCATTTTTTCAGGAGCCTGTAATGTGGTATATATACACAATGCAATACCATTCAGCTTTAAAATGAAAATATCACTTGGAAACAACATAGATGAATCCAGAGAACGTTATACTAAGTGAAATAACCCAAGTGCAGAAAGATAAACACCCCATGATCTCACTGATTGGGAGAATCTTTAAAAAGTTGAATTTGTAGAAGGGTGGTACCAGAAGCTGAGGTTGGGGAGGGCAAGGAAATGGGGAACTACTGTCCTGCTCTAGGACTATTAGACAGGAGACATAAGTGTTGAGATGAACTGCATATCAAGGTGACTAAAGTCACAATAATGTGATATAAATTTCAACCAACCAAAGTAAATTTCAAATGTATCACTAAACAAAATTCAAATAAGTGAGGTGATGAATATGTTACGAAGCGTGATTTAATCACTCCACATTGCATATGTATATCCAAGCATCACACCGTATCCCCATCAACATAACACAATGATTATTTATCAATTAAAGATAATAGAAGTAAAAACAAATAAATTTTTAAGAGGAGGAAAAGGACACTGATAAAAAGAAAATTTGTGACACTGGTCATAAAAATCAAATGACCAAACACAGTCTGTGTTTATAGGACCTTGTTTAGATCCTATGCAACTAACTGTGAAACCATCTAGTTAAAAAAAAAAGTCTGAGTTTATCAGTTTCTTAGATGAAAAAGCAAAAGTTAAATAGTCACCTATCCTATGACCCAGACATTTCACCCATAGTTATCTACCCAAGAGAAATAAAAACATTCTCACAAAAGGACACGTACAAGAAAGTTCATAGTCATTTTATTCATAACAGCCAAAGTGAGGGGGAAAAAAACAAATGTCTACCTGCAGGAGAATGGATAAACAAACACGGTATATTTACGCAATGGAGTACTAATACTTTTTTTTTTGTGACTCACAAATCTCACGGAGGCAGTATTTATTGGCTGATTTCACAGAGCTGGGTTTCTCACCCTTGGCATTGACATTTGGGGCTAGATAATTTTTTTTTTTTTTTACTTAATAAAAAGGAATGAACTACTATAGACGCAAGATAGATGGACCTCACAGATAATACACTAACTAAAAGACTCGAAACACAAAATAATATTGCACAATTCTATTTACCCAAAATTCTAGAGTGGGCAAGACTAATCTACGGTGAAAAAAAATTATAAGAGGCTTTTTTAAGCCTTCCATTCATGATGGAAATGTTCCAAACTTTGCGAAGGGTGTGAATTACAAGAGTGTGTGCATTTGTCAAAATTCATTAAAATGTGTGTTCAGGATTTCTTTATGTCTCTCTCAATAAATTTTACCTTTGGAAAAAGAATACAAACAAATACTAATCTCTGGTCAGTAGGTTTTCCTGTCACAGTGATATGGGTTAACAATTCTGAAACCACTTTCTGTGTATTCTAGGTGTGAACAAATAAGTGATTGCACTACGAGTGACAGGGGCCATATTTCTCAGTGTTAGTCACAGAGATACCAATGTGGGGAGGAGAACAACTAGAATGCATTGAATGGGGAAGGGAGCCATCAGTATTCATTTGTAATTTTCATTAATGTATAGCTTTTAATAATCCATAGTTCTATAAAAGTAAATGCGTGTGTATTTTCTAGCTCTGTCTGCTGATACAGCCTAAAAGTAAAAATTTCAGGATATCAATGAGCACACCCAGCATTCAAACCTTTTTTCATTAAGAAGAATAGGAACTCTTTGAAAAAGTTTACTCCAAAGCTGGAACAAAGAAAGCACAGAGGATCCTGGAACACCTTGTTGAACCAGAAATTAAGGCAGTGCTCAAGGAACAACAGGGACATAGGAGCAGGTGTGACAGGACTCCCACTGGCCGGATCTGGGGAAATCTGAGCATCAAAAATAAATAATTAATTAGAACACATTAAGTAAAATACCATTCTACAGGTTCATACTGATGTCAATAAATCTGTTAATATATAAACGGCAGGGGAAGATTCTTGGTTATAGTACGTTGACAACGAATAAATACACACAATAAACTTAGGAAATCACAATGACTGCTAAAACTTGTGAGTGAAAGTTTGATGAGGGCCAGGATATCCATTCTTAAGTGTACGATTCAGTGGCATTAAGCACATCTACATTATTATACAACTATCACCACTATTCATCTCTAGAACTTTTGTCATCTTTGCAAACTGAAACATCATATCCATTAAGCAATAACCTTCCAACCTTTCCTCCCCTGGCCTCTGGCAATTGACATTCTACTTTTTATCTCTATAAGGTGACTACTCTGGGCTCTTCGTGTAAGTGGAATCTTATAGTATTTGTCCTTTTGTGACTGGTTTATCACACTTAGCATAGTGTCTTCAAGGTTCATTCATATCAGAATTTTCTTCTTTTTAAGGCTGAATAATATTCCATTGTATGCATACCCCACACTTCATCAGTTCACCCATTGATGGACATGGGTTGGTTTCACCTTTCATATGAAAGCACCTTGTATGTGCTTTTATACATACAATTTTATTTTATTTTGAATAATGCTGCTATGAACATAGGTTTACAAATATCTGTTTGAGATCTTGCTTTCAATAATTTGGGGGTACATGTTCAGAAGTGGAAATGCTGGATCACATGCTGATTCTATTTTTTATTTATGAGGAATCTTCATAGTGCTTCCCATACAAATGGTACCATTTTACATTCCCACCAAAAAAACACAGACTTACAACTTCTGCACATTCTGGCCAATATTTGATATTTTCTGAGGTTTTTTTTAATAGCAGCCATCCTAAGGTATGAAGTGGTATTTCATTGTGGGTTTGATTTTTATTTATTTAATGATTAGTGATGTTGAGGATCTTTGCATATCTTCTTTGGAGAAATGTCTATTCAAGTCTTTTGCCCATTTTTTGTGTTGTTTGTTGTAGTTATTGCTATTGTTGTTGTTGAACTGTTTGAGTTCTTTATATATTCTCAATATAACACAATATCAGTTGTATGATTTGCAAATATTTTCTCCCATTCCTTTTTTTATGTTGATAATTTCTTTCTTATAAACTACATTTTTTTTAATTCTAACAGTGAAGTTGATCTATATTTTCCTTTGTGGCCTATAGTTTTGGTATCATCCAAGAAATTATTGCAAAACCCAATGTCATGAAGTTTTTCCCCTATTATTTTCTTCTAAGAGTTTCATACTTTTAGCTCTTGTATGTAGGTCTTTTAGTCAGTTAAATTAAAAGTCTAGCTCTATTCTTCCATGTGGGGATATCTAGTTTTCCTGGCATTGATTGTTGAAAAAACAGTCCTTTACCCATAGAATGGTCTTGATGCTCTTGTTAAAAATCATGTGACAAATACCTGGAAACACACGACCTTCCTAAACTCAATCAGAAAGAAATAGAAATTTTGAATAGACCTATATCAAGTGCTGAAATTGCATCAATATAAAATCTTCCAAAAAAGAAAAGCCCTGGACCAGATGGTTTCACACCAGAATTCTACCAAACCTTCGAACAGGAACTAGTCCCTACATTGCATAACCTATTCCAAACACAGAGAAGGAAGGAATCCTCTCCAACACATCCTATGGAGCAAGTATCACCTGGATTTCAAAACCAGGAAAGGACCCAACAAAAAAGGAAAACTATAGGCCAATATTATTAATGAATGCCAATGCAAAAATATTCAATAAGATCCTAGCAAACAGGATAGAGCTACACATTAAAAAAAATTGTACATCATGATCAAGTGTTTTATCCCAGAGATGGTTCAACATTGGTAAATACATAAATGTAATTCACCACATAAATAAAATTAAAAACAAAGACCATATGATTCTCTCAATTGATGCAGAAAAGGCATTTGAAAAAATCCAGCATCTTTTTTCTGACAAGAGCACTTAAGAAAATAGGCATAGGTGGGACATTTCTTAACTGATAGAGGCCATCTATAATAAACCTATAGACAATATCATATTGAATGGAGTAAAACTGAAAGCATTTCCACTCTGAACTGAAACCAGACAAGGATGCCAATTGTCACCACTGCTATTCAACATACTGCTAGAAGTCCTAGCCAATGCAATCAGGCAAGAGAAGGAGAGCAAGGGTATTCAAATGGGGACAGAAAAGGTCAAACTCTCACTCTTTTCAGATGACATGACCTTATACTTGAAAAACTCCAATAACTCAATTTCAAAGCTTGTAGAAGTGATCAAGAAAAGTAGTAACATGTTGGGTTTCAAAGTCAAGGTCCACAAATCAGTAGCCTTCATATATGCCAATAACAGTTAAACTGAGGATCAAATTAAAGATATAATACCCTTCACAGTAGCTCCAAAGAAAATGAAATACCTGGGAATATATCTAACAAAGGATGTGAAGAATCTCTATAAAGCGAACTATGAAACCCTGAGAAAAGAAATAGCAGGAGACATTAACAAATGGAAGAATGTACCATACTCATGGATGGGATGAATCAACATTGTTAAAATGTCCATACTACCCAGAGCAATCTACAGATTTAATGCAATCCCCATCAACACCATCCTCATACTTTGAAGACCTTGAAAAAATAGACTTCAATTCATATGGAACCAGAAAAATTCCCAAATAGTGAATACAATATGAAATAAAAACAAATAAGGAGGCATCATGTTACCAGACTGTAGGTTATAAGTCTATAGTGTTCAAAACAGCATAGTACTGGCACAAAAATAGAGATATAAATCTATAGAATAGAATAGAGAACCTAGAGATGAACCCAGACACATATTGCCATCTGATCTTTGATAAACTAAACAAAAGCATGCACTGGGGAAAAGAATTTCTATTTAATAAATGGTGTGGGAGAACTGGTTAGGCACATGTAGAAGACTGAAATTAGATCCGCACTTCTCATCACTGACAAAAATTGACTCACACCAGATAAAAGATATAAATTTAAGACATAGAACAATAAAAATTCTAGAATAAAATGTGGGGGAAACTCTTGACAAAATTGGCCTGGGCAAAGATTTTAAGAAGACCCCCTTGGTAACTGCAGCAACACCAAAAATAAATAAATGGAAAATGATCAAGCTTAAAAGCTTCTGCATAGCTCAGGATACAACTAAAGCACACAGACAGCCTTCAGAATGGGAGAAGATGTTTGCATGCTGTAAATCTGACAAAGGGCTGATAACTAGAATCTGCAGAGAACTCAAGTTAATCAACATAAAGAGAGCAAACCCCTTTTATAAGTGGGCAAGAGACTTGAACAGAAACTTCTCTGAAGATGACAGACAAATGGCCAACAAACACATGAAAAAAGGCTCATTGTCCCTAATCAGCAGAGAAATGCAAATCAAACCCACTCTGAGACATCACCTAAATCCAGTAAGACCAGCCCACATCAAAAAATCTCAAATCTGTAGATGCTGGCTTGGATGTACAGAGAAGGGAACACTTTTGCACTGCTGGTGGGATTGCAAACTCTATGGAAAGAAGTATGGAGAATTCTTAAAGAACTAAAAGTGGACCTTCCATTTGATTCCACAATCCCATTACTAGGTATTTATCCAGGGGGAAAAAAATCACTTTACCACAAGGAAATTTGCACTAGAATGTTTATTGCAACCCCGTTCACAATTGCCAAGACATAGAATCAACCCAAGCTCTCATCAGCCCATGAAAGGATTAACAAACTGTGGTATATGTATACCATGGAGTACTATTTAGCCATAAGAAAGGTGGAGACTTTACATCTTTTGTGTTTACCTAGATGGAGTTGAAACACATTCTTCTTACTAAAATATCACAAAAATGGGGGGAATGTATCTATGTATTCAATACTAATATGAAACCAATATATAAACAACTACAGACCCACACAAAAGAAAACAAGTATAGTCTAGTGAGGGGGAGGGGAAAGAAGGGAGGAAGGAGAGGAAGGGGGAGGAAGGAACGTGATTGGCAAGATCTCATCTAATGTGCACAATGTGAGTGTGTTCAGCACGCCCCGTGGCTGAATAGTTCAAGTACAACTTGAACTTTACCTTAGAAATGAAAGTAATGTAACCTAAACATTTGTACCCTCACATCAAATTGAAATTTTTTTAAAATCGTGTGATCATATATGTGAAAGTCTATTCCTGGGGTCTCTATTCTGTTCTACATGTCTAACAACAGCACCCACTGGAATAGCCCTAAAATAGAAATTGTCCAAACATCAATCAATAGCAGAATGGATACATAAACAGTGAGACAGTCATACTGTGGAATAGTGTACAGCACGGAGGTTTCCAACAAATAATGACAACATGGCCAAATCTCAAAAGTGTACACCAAATGAAAAAAGCCAGACACAAAAGATGACTTATTCTATGATTTCATTTACATAAAATACAAAAGCAGCAGGTAATCTAATTTACAAGTATGCCTCTAGAAAGTCAGGATGAGGAGGGATGCAGTAGTGACAGGAAGGGTCAGGCAGTAGGGAGTCGCTTCAGAGATGGTAAGTTCCATTTCTCGAGCTGAGTGCTGGTTTTCTGAGATGTTCAGTTAGCAAAATTCATCAAACTATGCATTTATAATTTAGGCATTTTTCTATATCCATATTATATGGCAATATAAAGCCCTTTAGAAAAGAAATATTCTACAGATATTAAGCACTGGAAACATGACTGGACTGCAAGAACCACTGTCACAACCTGCAGATGGCCAATAGCAGCATATCTGACAGAAAGCTTGGCCAATCAGAATTCAGCAGGGCCCAGGTTGCTGGGCCTGGAGTGGTTGCCAGTTGAAAGGAGCTCACAGAGTTCCCAACAATGTCCACTATGATGGCGTTCTCAGTTCGTAAGCCGATACAAACAAAGCACATTATCCATGATCAGTCTCTAATAATAAAATAATATGATTACACCTGTTGGTAATATGTCTATGACTGGGAGACAGCATGACAAGGGCAGACAATTAAATCAGGATATGCAATAAGTTAATCCTGGGAGACTCTGCAGAAATGAAACCTTGCCTCATCTGTGACTGTCACCAGGGCCCACGTGAGTCACTCCAAAGCACCTCTGGCTGCAGTAGCCTCAGGAAACACACCATTCAACCATTTTACCCCTTTGACTGCTTCACTCAGGCTGTGTCTCCTCTTCTCCCCTCACACCTATCATGTCATCCATCTGGCACTTGTGAAGCCTGACCACACGCCAAACACTGCACTGAACGCCCTCTGTGTCATCGTATTCACACATGCACAGTGACCCTGCAAGGTAGGGACTAATACTATCCTTGTTCAAAGGTGAACTGAGGCTTAGAATGTATAAGCATCTAACATAATCAGCAGGTAACAAATCTGGGATTCAAAATTAAGCTTTCAGACTCCACACCCTGACCTCTGAGGACTGTCACATAGTGCTGTAGTGTATTACTCAGGGGACTCCAGAGAAACAGAAACAATAGGATATATGTAGATGTACACGAGGAGATTTATTACAGAAATTTGCTTACAAAACTATGCAAACTAAGAAGTCCCACAATCTGTCATCTGTAAACTGGGGAGCCTGGAAAGGCTGTGGGTGCTGTCATCTCATCCAAGTTCAAAGACTCAAGAGCCACTGAAGCCAATGATGTAAGTCCAGGAGTCCAGAGGCCTAAGGACCAGGAGTTCCAATGATCAGGAGAAGATGGATGGTTCAGTTAAAGGGAGAAAGGATGGGGGGGGGGGCGAGAGAGAGAAAGAATTTGCCCTTTCTCCACTTTTTTGTTCTATTGAAGCCTTGAACGAATTAGAGGCACCCACTCACAGGGGGATGGGGGCTTCTTCACTCAGTCTACTGAATCAAACACTAATATCTTCTGAAAACATCCTCACAGACATACTTAGAAAATGTTTTACCCACCATCTGGGCATCCCTTACCCCAGGCAAGTTGACACAAAAATACAACATAATGACTATCTAGATTGGTCCCTATTCACACAGAATTGCAGCCTTGTTGAGGAAATAAGATCTAAAAGGACAAAAGGAAAATCTCAGAGTCCTTAGCACATATGCTGCTACTATGCATCTCAGGAATCACCATTTCTCTCATCGGGGACAGAGCAAACATCACACAGTGGGCGCTTTATAAATGTTTGTTGACTGAGAGGGAGGCGAGGAAGGGAAGGAGGGAGGAAGAAAGAAATGGCTCTCTGGACATCTCTCTTGATGGACTAGTCCAGAATCTATCACTGCTTTCTGAAGTCTACAAGGTTAGAGAGTCACAAACATTGTCCTCCTAAATAGAAACCCAAAGGCGGAATTTTAGGCGATAGTTTGGTAGCTATTCACTTCCTGTTTTCATTTCAAATTTTGATTTTTTTATCATCAATTTTTTATTTAAATTTTATTTTTTTTTAAATTGCATTAAACTAACCATCTGACAAGGGATTAATAACTAAAATATATAAGGAGCTCTAACAACTCAATAAGAAAAAAATCAAGTAATCAATTACAAAATGGGGAAAGGGTCTGAGTAGACATTTCTCAGAAGACATACAAATGGCTAACAGGTATATGAAAGAAACTCCCAACATTATTCATCATCAGAGAAATTCAGGTGAAAACTACAGTTAAACCAGCTTTTATCGGAAAGCTAGGCAATAAACTGATGCTGGCAAGGATGTGGAGAAAGGGAAACCCTCATACACTTGTTAGTGAGAATGTAAGTTAGTGTAACCACTATGGAAAACAGTATGGAGGTTCCTCAACAAACTAAGAACAGAGCTACCATGTGACTTAAGGGTATATATCCAAAAGATGGGACTTAAATATAACAAAAAGATGCCTGCACTCTCATGTTTACTGTAACGCTATTTACAATCGCCAAGATTCATAATCTACCTGCATGTCCATTAATGAATGAATAAAAGAATTGTGATACTCTACACAATGTAATATTATATAGCCACAGAAAAGAATGAAATCCTGCCATTCATAACAACATGAATGGAACTGGAGACCATTATATTATGTGAATTAAGCCAAGTTCTGAAAGACACATCTCACATGTTCTCACTCCTATGTGGAGCTAAATATTTAAAACCATTGATCTTGTGGAGACAGAGAGTAGAATGACATGGCCAGGGGCTGAGAAGGGTAGCAGGGGCAGGGAATGAAGTGGGATGGTTAACTTCAAAAATCCAGTTAGTTAGATAGAGGGGACAATATTTAATAACATAACAAAGTGACCACAGTCAATGACAAGTTAGGGTTTGCTTGAAAATAACTAAAGCAGGGGTATTAGAATGTTCCTAACTCAAAGAAATGTTAAATTCCTGAGGTGATGGACATCCCAATTACCCTAATTTGATTGATTTACTTGTGTGCCTATATCAAAACATCACATATACCCTATAAAATATATAACTCTTATGTACGTATAATAATTAAAGATAAAAAATATTGCACTAAAATGCTATTTATCTTGATTTCTGAGTCTTGGGCACACCCTTACATTCCCTTTCTGAAGGGAGTGTCTTGCTCTCCTCACCCTGGTCCCATCACTGCACGATTTTCACACCTGCAGCCATAGTCACACTCAGGACACAACAATCCTGTGAACACAAGCAACGTGTTCCGAGCTCACAACCGCAACATTTGAGCCCAGAACACTCCAGCTCTGACATCCCCAAGCAGCGGAAACGCATTTGTTGGCAAGTCCTCAACAGATTTGAACAATGTTGCGGTGTTTAATTAAATTCCAAGAACACCTGTTTCATCAGCTTATAAATTCCAACTGAATTTTAAATGGCTTCTGTTTGGCATGTCGAGTTTTTATTTTCTAGGCTGTAACCACAGCAACATATTTCCTCTAAATATCTGTCCTTCTCTCCTGCCATGCACACCTCTCCCCCCTCGCTGCCTTTTGTGGGCACGGAGAGCTGTTCACCAGCTTTTCAAAGTCCCCACGTGGCTCTCTGGCTGTCAAAATAGCAGCACAATAGCACATTGTGTTGTTTTCACTTTTCTTGACAGTTCACCTAAAGTTTGGACATTTGTATGGAACAGCACAGTGTGATAAACTAAACTTCTTTACTACCTAAAACCTAATCACTGAAATTGCCACCATTTTTCCTTTCAAGCCTCTCTACCCGTGTTGCCCAGCCCCACGACAGGTGCTTTCTTTCCATACATCTGCTCTATATGGGACGCACTTACCTGCTCTGTGGCCTGGAGGGAAGACCTCACTCTACAGCTACTGCACAGACTCAGCAACTCTTCCTGGGGTCCCACAGCTGGTGAAGGTCAGGATAGAAATGGGAAGCCAGGCCATTCAGACTCTACAACCTGCCTGCCTCACAACTAATATCTGCCTCTAGGACCCCAAAGTTACCCTACTAAGAATCACCTGGGGATATGGCAATGAACAGATGTCCAAAATGACAATGGTTAGGATGAAAAACATTAAAGAATACCATCAGCTACACAGGGGCTTGGCTGGGAGTGCAGGAGGGGTGTGGTTAAACAGTCCGTCCCAAACTAAGAAAGAGGCCCAGACCTCAGTGAGGAAACAGATTGTGTGACAGTAACAACAAAGGGCCTGGAGTCTCGTTAGTCTACACAGACTGGAATAACTTTTCTGTGCCTCAGTTTCCTTTGTATATTTTTTTTTAAGAGACAGAGTCTCATTTTATCAGCCTCAGTAGATGCTATGGCATCACAGCTCACAGCAACCTCCAACTCTCCGATTCCTGGGCTTAGGCGATTCTCTTGCCTCAGCCTCCAGAGTAGGTGGGACTACAGGCAACCGCTACAACACCCTATTTTTTGTTGCAGTTTGGCTGGGGCCGGGTTTGAACCTGCAACCCTTGGTATATGGGGCCAGCGCCCTACTCACTGAGCCACAGGGGCTGCCCTCAGTTTCTTCTTTTAGGAAATGGGAATAATAGCTTCTCACTCGCATACCTGATAGGTAAATTAGAAGAACTGATTAATGTACAATGTTTATACTAGGGGCCGATATAGAATATAAGCTCAATAATATTATATTATTATTATGTTTAAAGTTCTTCTGCCACTCCATCCCAATAACTTCCCACTGCCTGCAAAGTAAGTGTCAGACTCCCAGGGCTACAGTCTCCTCTCGTGTCCAGCAGGCACGTTCATCATCCGCTCTGCTTGCCTTTGCTCATGCCCTCAGGTGCCCCTGCTATGCCCCTCCTAACGGAAGGGTATTCTTGAGCTCGCCTCCTCCGCGGAGCCTCCCCGACCACCCAGGTCCTCAGCCACCTCCCTGCCCTCTGCACTCCCATTTTCACATGACACATCCGAAGGCCACCTTGCCATGACTGTCCTCCTATGGCTGGAGACAGACTGTGGCCCTTCCCTCTGCCTGTGCTCTGCGCCTTCTCAGCCCCGCTGTGCCCTGTGCTCTTGTTCCTTCCTTCCCCAACCAGCCATCATGTGCCTTGTGCTAGAATGTGGGATACCGAGATGAGCCAAGCAGACACAGACCCTGTCCTCCTGGACTTAGAGTCCAAAGAAGAAGATACCAATAAACAGGCTATTAGAGGAATAACTGTCCACTTATAACTGTGTTAAATGCAATAAGCGACATAAGAGCAAAAGAACTCCCTGGGGATTGATGAGATCCTCCCCCTCACATCAGCTAAGCACTGAGAACCGGGCCCCTCTGCCTAATGATCACTTTACTTGGCACATCCTAAGCTGCCATCTCTAAGCACAAAATCTTCCCACAAAGTAGGAAAAGACCAGACGGTCCTTCCTCATTTTTCTTCTCCTTGGCAAAGGCACATCTCCTGCGCAGCGCTGAAGCTGCTGGGCCCAGGCTCTGAGGCACTATTGGTTTGGCACTTGCCTCTGGCTTACATCTGGGTCTCCCAGAGGGAGCCGCTCATTTGGAATTTTAGCCAGGGGAACACAGCCTTCAGGTTCTCTTTCTGATTTTTTTTCCCCCAAGCAAAAGTAGTGGTGGGATTTTTGAAAACAGCAAAACAAAGAGAGTCATCAAAAATAAGACATTGCAAGTGCCAGATGATAGCTTAAGTTCGTGCCTGGGGTTTGACCTGGCAAGCTTCTAGTGTATTGCAGGTTCTAAATCTGAGTGGATTTCCTGGTGTTCTCAGGGAATCCTGGGATTCTGATTTTCTATTCTGATCAGAGGGCTCCCTAAAAGGGTTTGGGGTAAGCCTAGAAATTCTTCATTTCTTTTTCAGGGTGGTAAGCATTCTACTTCCTTTCCTCCTCGCTCTTAACTCTGAATTGCCAACTCTTAACTCTTGGTTGCTCTTCTTGGGACAATAATTGCTTTGTGTGTGGAGGTCCCAGCTGACCCTCCTCTGACAGGCCAGCCCTGCTGACCCTGGTTCTCCACCTTCCTAATGCCACGACCCTTTAATACACTTCCTCAGGTTGTGGTGACCCCCAACCATAAAATTACTTCTGTTGCTACTCATAACTATAATTTTGCTACTGTTATGAATCATAATGTAAATATCTGATACTCAGGAGACCCCCAACGGGGTCATGACCCACAGGTTGAGAACCACTGCTATAGAGGGTTCACATCCCAAACAGCCAGTCACTCCTGCAGTGAGTCTGGCTAGGGCCAGCCTTCACCTACAGACCCCTGGTCTCTTTCTGCCCCTCCCCTACCTGCCAAGCAAGTCAAGTTCCTGGTTATGACTGTGGGCGTGTCCCTGAGAGAACACCGGGTTTGAAATCAGAAAAGCTTGGATTCCAAACCCTAGCTGCCCCACTCCCTGCAGAACTTCACCTGATCCATCTGCAAATA
>CAUYQV010089774.1:0-23083 GCA_963574575.1 Galagoides demidoff
CTCCAACTCCTGGGCTCAAGCGAGTCTCCTGCCTCCGCCTCCCAAGTAGCTGGGACCACAGGCGCCCGCCACAACGCCCGGCCATTTTTTGGTTGCAGCCATCATTGTTGTTTGGCGGGCCTGGGCTGGGGATTCAAACCCACCACCTTAGGTGTACGTGGCTGGTGCCTTAGCCGATTGAGCCACAGGCGCCGAGCCAGGGTGTGAAGTTATGAGAGGTAGGTGTGTGCACAGGGTCAGGGTGGCAGTCGGGATTAGCAGTGAGCCGCAGTGCCGCCACGCCCTGGCTAACTAAACAGTTCCTATTCCAGTGTCCCTGTTACCTATCCACAGTCGCACCCTACATCTTCAGAAATGACCTTTGTTTCTTTATTTATAGGTTGTCCAACTCTTTGCTGCTGTTAAGGAGAGTGTCCTGAATACCAACTGCTACTTCTTAGGGATAACACTGCTCACATAGCACCTTTAAAATAGATTTTCATTGCTGGGGCAGGACAGAAACCCACTGAAGGATGTTCTAGCTTCTGGGAAAAACAAAAAACAAAAAAAATCCAAAAAGGGGGGGCGTGGCACCTGTAGCTCAGCCGCTAGGGTCCCAGCCACATACACTGGAGCTACCGGGCCTGCCAAAAAACAGTGACAACTACAACCAAAAAATAGCCGGGCATTGTGGTGGGCACCTGTAGTCCCAGGTACTTAGGAGATTGAGGCAAGAGAATTGCTTAAGCCCAAGAGTTTGAGGTTGCTGTGAGCAGTACCATGGCACTTTACCCAGGGCGACATAGTGAGACTCTGTCTCAAAAAAAAAAAAAAAGAAAGAAATGAAAGCTGCATGAAACAGATCAAAGAGCATTACACTGCCTTCTGGTTGTGGGTCATTCCATCTCTGTGAATCTAGTCAGGAAAGCACAGACATTCCGCTGAAAGGACTTGAGAGATCATCTTGTCAGCTCCTGCAGCTTAAGCTAAAAGTACCAAGACTCAGAGAATCCCAGAGACTTGCCGGAGGCCACAGAACTAGTTACAGGAATCTGGACCTGTCTGGTTCCCGTCAACTGTCCTGTAACAATGGCCTATGGCCCCTGGTGCACCCAGTGGTCTTCCCATCTCAGCGTTTTGTCAACAGGACTCTCGCTATTTATTTAACTCTTTATAAGGAATTCCCAAGAAAGCAGAAGATGCTCTGGATTTCTATTTTTTAGAATGTTACAGATTGTGACACAGCCTCACATGGACTTTTTCTACAGCAAGAAGCATGAGCCAAGGCATAACACATCCCCGCACACAACACAGAAATACGGAGAGTGAGGGTGGGCAAGACGTCGGGTCCGAGATCTGACGGCCGCTGTCCATCATGCTGACTCTGTGTCGTTTTCATAACTAAAGCAGGTATAAAAAATGTCCAGTTCAAGGGCAGTGAGCCTCCCCGCAGAGCTGACCGGGGGAAACACACCCTCCTCCCTATGTTCTTCCTCATCAAACTTGTGCAATATAAGTCACTACTTGTCTGAATGCCCAGAAATTTCAAGAACAAAAAATGTTTAAATAATTTGTTACTATAAAAATAATACATAATCACATTATTAACAATTTATAAAATATAGACAATTTATAAAGGATACCAAATAGATCTATATATCTACCGTCAGTAGATAAAATCCATTAAGTTTCTCAAACGTATCTTTCAGTGTTTCTTCCCTCTAGGCAGACATATACACAGGTGTTTTTCAAATAAGCTGGCCTCACATTATTACATGCTGTTTTGTAATCTGCTTCCACCCTCCTTCCCACACTGCAATTTATCATAATAGTTCTTTTCTGCAAGTGGTTCTCAAACTTTACTAAGCATCAGAATCACCTGGAAGGCTACTGAAAACACAAGCTGTAGACGTCTCAGTCATTTCTGACGTACGAGCTCTAGGGTAGAAATCCATAGTTTGTGTTTCTAACAAGTTTTTTTTTTTTTTGTAGCTTTTGGCTGGGGCTGGGTTTGAACCCACCACCTCCAGTATAGGTGGCTGGTGCTCTACTCCTTTGAGCCACAGGCACCACCTCATTTCTAACAAGTTTTTTGGAGAGATTACTGGTGCTGCTGGTTTAAGGAACACATACTGAGAACCACAGTTGTACCATAACTTTCTTCAATGGCTGTATCCTGTTATGGCTACATTCTATCTATATTCTATTCAGATGTGGCAAGACAACAGACAGCACAGCTGGTACCAATTTTTCACTCTTATAAACAATACTATAATAAGTATTTTTGCATATTTCCTTTTTTTCTGTTTTTATAAAGAGCTTTATGGGCTAGGCATGGTGGTTTATTCCTATAATCCCAACACTTTGGGAGGCTAAGACAGGAGGATAGTTTGAGGCCAGGAGTTCAAGACCAGCTTGGGCAACATCGTAAAACTCTGTCCCTACCAAAAAACAATTAAAAGCTTTATGGAGAAATATTTCACATGCCATCAAAATATACCTTTTAAAAGCATACAGGTCTTTGATTGTTTCTTCAAGATAAATTCTAAAAAGAGGAACTGCTTGGTCAAAGATTATAAACATTTTTAAGGTCTTCAATACATATTGACCAATCAACTTAATTACACTCACATAGCAGAGGGTGAGAGTCTCATTTTCTGATTTCTTAGAGCAAACTAGAGTGATACAATTTTAAAAACAGCTTTATCAAATTAAAAAGGAGAAAAATAGGGTCATGTTGTAGCCTTTGTTTGCATTTCCTTAATATCATTTGAGGTTGAACATTCCCCCCCCCCCATGTTTATTTGGTATTAGTCTCTATGATTTTGTAAACTGCTCTGCCCCGGGCAGGATATTCGTACAGGTATCAGGTGTTGAACAAGACCGTAGGACACAAGACATCTTCATGACAGACAAAGGACCCCGGATAGCATATGTAAAATATGATTTCCCTACAGTTCTCATTGAAGCTAGCATTTCTCTCTCCATTCTTTCTCTCCCACACACACACAATTGTGAAGGACTTTTAGGCCATGGGGAACCCCAGGGAAACTCCCACTAAGGACTAAGAAAAGACCCATTGCCTCAGTCTTACTGCTAACAGGCCTTTGAATTTAGTTAAAGCCTAAGTGCGATCATGTTTCGTTAGTTGATTTTAAAGGGAAGGGTTATTTTACTTAAGTTATATAGCTTTTCCATCCTGTTTTCTCCTCTGGTCTGGGGCTGCAGATTCAATCTGGTAGACTGCACAGTGAAGGCTGCAAGGAAAAAGATCCGGGGACAGAGGGTAGCTGCTCATCTGTACCACGCAGAAGCCACACAGGGAAAGCTTTGGTGAAGAATTCCGCAGGGTCTTTGGTATTCACAGGACCAGGGGGAGGGTCATATATATATTCCAGTAAAGGAGGGCTGGAGCCCAAAGCATCCAATACAGAGGCACTGTTGGTTCTAGGCTTTACCCTGAGATGTAGTGAAAGCTGTCTAGAATTTTAAAGAAGAGTTTTTTTTTTGTTTTTTTTTTTTTTTTTAGAGACACAGTGTCACTTTATCGCCCTCAGTAGAGTGCTGTGACATCACAGCTCACAGCAACCTCTAACTATTGGGTTCAAGCGATTCTCTTCCTCAGCCTCCCAAGTAGCTGGGACTACAGGTGCCCGCACAGTGGCCGGCTATTTTTTGGTTATAGTTGTCACTGTTGTTTGGCAGGCCTGGGCTGGGTTCGAACCCGCCAGCCCCAGTGTATGTGGCTGGCACCCCAGCTGCTGACCTAATGGCACCGAGTGAGAGTTTCATTTTCCTAAATTTCTGCTGAATTAATACAACGTGAGTATCCCGTTAGACCCACGGGATTAGAAATTACATTACCTTGTTCTGCCCTACTGACTGCCGACCCCCTAAAAGCTGTTTCATGAAAACTTCTAAACCATCTGCTCTTCTCCCTTCACGCTCTTCCTGAGGGTTACCTGCCCCGTGGCCCCATCTCCTACCCTAATGCTCCCATCCAAACTCCAGGTCTCCATTTGAAAGCTTGCTCCTTAGCTGCCTTGATAAACACCTTCTGGGATTTGTTTTCCCGGGAAGGACCAATAGACAGATGATTCCAACCTAACCTATTTATTTACTTGTTTATTTTTGAGACAGAGCCTCACTCTTTTGCCCTGGGTAGAGCGCCGTAGTGCCATAGCTCACAGCAACCCCAAACTCTGGGGCTCAAGTGATTCTCTTGCCTCAGCTTCCCAGGTAGCTGGGACTACAGGCGCCCACCACAATGCCCGGCTATTTTTAGAGATGGGGTGGAGTGGGGGGCTTCACTCTGGCTCAGGCTGGTCTCGAACCAGTAAGCTCAGGCGATCCACCCTCCTTAGCCTCCCAAAGTGCTAGGATTACAGGCATCAGGCACCGTGCCAGGCCTCAACTTGAGCTGTTCAAAACCAAGGTCATTAACTCTCTCCATCCCAAACTTCCCCTTCTTGGAGCTGTTATTTCAGTCAATGGTGGTGCCGTTTCTGGTAGGAAATCACAAGTGTGACCTGGATACTTGCTATTCATTTGACCCCTGACCCTGCCCCTGCCTCAGACCCTGTCTTATAGTGAGTCCTCTCTTTCTGGTCTGGGGGCTCAGACCTCCCCATCTCCGGCCCTGGCTCCTTCAGCCCTCCCAGCTGGCCTGCCTTTCATGCTGGCCCCCAGGGGTGTCTTCCCATTAAAGAAATCTGCCCGGAGGACCCATCGAAGGTCTTCAGCCCAGGCATTGGTGCTTTCCCTACCAGGCTCCTGGTCTCTCTCCCTGCCTCCAGCTCTCCTCCCTCCACGCTCTGCTCCGGTCATATTCACTCTCTCTTCCCAGAACACGGTTATTTTTAGCCGTTTACCGCTCCAGGTTGTATGCAGGTTCCTCCCCCTTACTTGTTACAAAATCTCTTCCTGACCCTTGAATGATGCCAGGGGCAATGAATCACCTCCTTCACTAATTCATGCTCTCATTCACCGTATTTACTTTGAGTATTGAATATTTGTAAAAAACTATTAAAAAAAAACAACCCAAACTGTAAAGAACAGAAACCAAGCAGACAGAATTTCTGTGTTCATGGAGCCCTTCTTGACACCTTGGGCAGCTAATAGTTTTCTCCTGCCTCCGGTAGCATTCTGTTCCGTTGTTATTAGAGCAGTTACCAAGGCACAGCCTCTGTGATTGCCCACATATGTGCCAGAGGCCTGGATCCCCGATAAGACCCTGAGCCCCTGTGGTCAGAGCTGGAGGGGCTGCAGCAAGTCTTCTTCCGGGCTCTGGGTTCAAACATCTCTGCCATTTACCAGCTATCTTGGCCTAGTCCATTGTTTAATGAACATAATAGTGTAACCATTAAGTTGTAAGGATTCAAGGAAAGGATTGTAAGGATTCATGAAAGCAATTAGCACAACATACGGTAGGTGTTCCACTTTTATTAATTCCATTTGGGCGCCTACTAACAGAAAGCCCACAATAAAAGTTGGCTGCCTGGGTAGACATCAATTAAATATAATAAGTCCTACCTATCTCGTCAAAGATGGCACCATTTCATTCACGAGAATGGTGAGGAGAGGACAGTGGTTCTCAAGTTTTAAAATCTCCCAGGGAACCTATTACAAATTCACATTTCTCTCCCCTTTCTGATTTAGTGATTTTGGGGGTAGATCTCAGAACCTGCATTTATAATAAACACCATGTGGACAGAGTTGCTGGATCGTTCTCTGACAAACCCAGCCCCAGACAGATAATCTAGGACTCCTTTCCACACTGAGGGTCTCACCTGCCCCCGTATGGGGTGGGGAGAAGTCCTGCTGACCAGGGACCACAGAACCAGGGACTCTCACAGGGTCTTCTGTGAAGACCTTTGGAGGGAAATCCACGATGTGGAGATCAGCAACAAGGACTGAGCCGTAAAGCCATGCTGGCGTGGGGACTCGAAAAACTCTGGAGTGATCCACTTGGGCTGTTTTGCAAGAACCAGCATCACAGCCATGGTATTTGGGGGGCCTCGGTGGGTGTTGGTGTTCACATTGGGGCTTCACCATACATCTCATGTTGGCTTGATCTATCTTTATTAATCTGTCATAGATTACCTTTGTGACACTCTGCAGTTAACTTCTTTACACATGTGTTGGTTAAGTTAGAGTTTCTCTAAGATTCTCCAGCTCTGCTGTTTGGATTCTCATGCAGTTCAGACTGAAGGCCTAGAACAACCAGTGCCTTCCTGAGAGAGAGCAGTCTACTCTGTACCAACCTGGGGTCTGTTTCCAAATGTCCATCCCCAGCCGTACGCCTGGGAGAGAGACAGCCAGCACCACGACATATCCCCAGCCAGCACTTGGCTGTTATAGGAACTCCAAAGCACACAGGAAACAAAGAGCCATTCTCCCCCCACCCCCCACCTTCAGCAAACCTGCTCCATCTAGCACTGTGCCCAAGGCATTTTCCCCACTCCAGGCCCTGGGGATGGGGAACTCAGAAGATGTTCCTTCTGAGATACTCCTTCCTAAAAGGGTTTTGCTGAGGCCACCTTTTGGAAGTAACCCAAATTGAATAGGTGCTGTCAGCACAAGGACATGGTTGGTTTTCAGGGAACACACAGGAACTTAAGCATCACACGGCAGCCCCTTTCCAGGTCACGTTCTGAGTGCACTGTCCAGCACTGTGCCCAAGTTTGACAATCCACGGCCTGCTTGGCCAGCATTTTCTAGCTTTTTGCAAACAAGGGAATCCAGCTTTTGATCATTTCTCCCTCTTCTGCCCATATCATGTGGTGACTGATTTATCTTCCAAATTGCATTAAGTAATAATTACCGTTTTAAGTAATAATTACCGTTTCTCCATTTAAAAAGTGATCAAAGACACAGATAATGGCTAATCAATGCTGCTCATCTCCACCAGAACACCAGTGTAATCATTTGTATCATTCCAGTGAAAAGCAGAGAAAATTGGCCTCTCAGTGAGTTTACTCAGTCTTATCGCAGACACAGTTTATTTTCTGATAAAGCTTTTTGGAAAACAGAAGTTAGCTCAAGAGCCTTGATTCTTTCTTGAAGTGTACATTTCCACAGGAATCTATCTTAGCAGGAGGAGCTCAGGTTCCCTGCCTTAACAAAGAAGGGTCCACACACAGCTGAGGGGTGGCTTACCAGGTGGGGAGGGACAGAGGATTTCTGGACTGAAGGATGGGGCTGAAAGGTGTGGAGGGACAGGAAAGGGAGGGCTGTGGCTTCGATACCTCGTTTCTACTGTCCTGTTTGCTTGTTGATCACCCTGGGCCAGTGCTGTGGTGTCAGCTTAGCCCACAGCAGCTTCAAACTCCTGGGCTCAAGCAATCCTCTTTCCTCAGCCGCCTGGGTAGCTGGAAGTACCGGCGCCTGCCACCATGCCCAGCTAATTTTCCTCTTTTAGTAAGAGACAGAGGTCTTGCTTCTGCTTCAGCTGGTCTCCAACTACTGAGCTCAAGGAATCCACCCACCTCAGCCTTCTAGAGTGCTAGGATTACAGGCATGAACCACCACAACTGGCCTCAGTATATGTTTTTAAAAATGAATTAATGGGGGGCAGCGCCTGTGGCTTAGTGAGTAGGGCGCCAGCCCCACATACTGAGGGTGGCGGTTTTGAACCCAGCTCCGGCCAAACTGCAACAACAACAATAAAAAAATGAATTAGTGGGCTGGGTACTATGGCTCACACCTGTAATCCTAGCACTCAGGGAGGCCAAGGTGGGTGGATTGCTTGAAGTCAGGAGTTGGAGACCAGCCTGAGCAAGAGTGAGACCCTGTCTCTATAAAAAACAATTAGCTGGGTGATGTGGCAGGCACATGTAGTCCCAACTACTTAGGAGGCTGAGGCAAGAGAATTGCTTGAGCCTAGGAATTTGAGGTTCTTATGAGCTATGACACCATGGAATTCCAGCCTGGGCAACAGAGTATGACTCTGTCTAAAAGAAAAAAAAAATGAAGATATGTGTAAGTAAATGTCATGTAAAGGATAGTGTCACAGGCTAATCTTACTGGAGTTAGATGATGTCTCAAAGTGGTTTTGATTTGCATTTCGCTGATGATTAAGGATGATGAGCATTTTTTCATGTGTCTGTAGGCCATGTGCCTGTAGGCACACATCACAAAATCCCAAAACTACAGATGTTGGCGGAGATGCGGAGAGAAGGGAACACTTCTACACTGCTGGTGGGAATGCAAGCTAGTACAAATTTTTTGGAAAAACATTTGGAGAATACTTAGTAGACCTACCTTTCGATCCTGCAATTCCTCTACTAGGTATATACCCAGGTGGTCAAAAATTATTTTACAACAAAGACATTTGCACCAGAATGTTTATTGCAGCCTAATTCATAATTGCCAAGAAGTAGAAATAGCCCAAGTGCCCATCAACCCACGAATGGATTAACAAATTGTGATATATGTACACCATCAAGTACTATGCAGCCATAAAAAGATGGAGACATCACATTTTTTATGTTTACCTGAATGGAGCTGGAATATAGTCTTCTAAGTAAAGTATCTCAAGAATGGGAAAAAAAAGTATCCAATGTATTCAGTACTACTATGAAATCAATATATAGTCACCTACACATTCATACGAATGGCAAAACATAACTATAGTCCAGAAAGTAGAAGGGAAGAGGAGGGTGAGGGGAGGGGAGGACGGAGGTGGGAGGAGGGAGGGTATTTGGGGGGACCTCACCTAATGTGCATGATGCAATGGTACATTTCAAAACTATTGAGAAAAGAGTATAATTGTGATGGATGTGTTATTTAGTTCAATGTAAGCATTTCACATTGCATATCAAATCAGTACCCTGAACCCCATAAATGCATCAATGTACACAGTTATGCTTTAATAAAAACAAAACAAAACAAAAGGACAGTGTTCCTTCTAGTTGTCAATGCAGGCAGGAGACTGTTAAAAGAGAAACAGGTATATAAAGAAGACGGGGACAGAAACCCCCAACCTGCCACCTGCCCTGGACTGCTGTTCTGACGTCAGAGACCTCGCCTTACTGGTATTGCATGTTCTAACTCCCACAGCACTGGGACAGACAGACACTTGGGCAGTAAGCGCTGATTTGACTGACACACCAGGCACAATGCATTCTGATATACAGGACAGGGATTTTTGGTTTCTTCGTACATCAATAGGTCCCCAAAGCCTAGACCTGTGCTTGTCACATAATTGGTGCTCAATAAATAGTGTCTGAGTGAAGAAATGAAGGTTAGAAACCTCCCATCAGGCCATTCTGTCTGTGGCCATTGTCAAGTAATGTTTCCAATTAACCCTCACCCAGGTAGCCTGTAGCTCATCAGCAAAGCAAAAATTTATAATAAACCTCAGCCCAGGTACATTGGTCACCTGACGAAGTCACCAGAGACGAGACTGGCGGTGTTCGGTTTGCTTAATTCCGAAGCAACATTAGCCAGCTTCCTTTTCAAGATAATGCTTAAGTTATAGGAGCAAGGGGGGACTTCTTTTCTCAAACTGGTCTCTGCTTACACCCTCTTACATAAGAAGCTGAGCTAGCTCGTTTCCAAATTTAAAGACTCATCCTCTCCAGTCACGCACCTTCCTAAAGCGGCCCCCTTGCATACAATGACACGAAAACACAACACTAGTAGTAGAATAAATTCTGCACGAAGCCCCGTGTGTCTTCAAGGGACTTATAATCCTGGAGAATGTGGGTTTACATTTCACTTGTCCTGCTACAACACTTTATGAATTTACTCAGCTGGTTTTAATAATTATTTTTTAAAAACACTGGTGAGAATGTTTCTCTGTGTGTACGTTATGGAATGAGAGACTCTTAGAACAAGAATTCAACACCAGCAGAGCACATGTGTAGAGACGGAAAAACATGAGTAATCCCCTTTCATATGCCTTCCAGCCTCCTGACATGGAGAACACCACGGGCTGAATCACAGACCAAGAGCCTTTCTGCCAACTGCCATGGATGGTTAGATTCTATTTCCTTCTTAATGTCCTTCTCCTCCTTCCACCCAGAAGGATAATTTTCAGGATTTACAGCTGTCTCTTGCCAGGTTGTCTCCTAGGAGAACCTTTTGCAGAGGGGTTCTGGGACCGAGAGGCCGTCAGGGAGTTGCAGTCTCAGCCACAGACATCTATTCCCTATGTCCCATGTCATTCAACATGGGCAGGAAATGTTTCACCCCCCGAGGAAGAGGCTCAAGCACGGAGAATTACTTTTAGGTTCCTACTGCAACACTCAGGAAGCAAGAGAGAGAAGAAAATGTATTTTAGGCTCGGCGCCTGTGGCTCAATTGGCTAAGGCGCCAGCCACGTACACCTAAGGTGGCAGGTTTGAATCCCCAGCCCGGGGCTGCCAAACAACGACGGCTGCAACCAAAAAATGGCCGGGTGTTGTGGTGGGCGCCTGTGGTCCCAGCTACTTGGGAAGCAGAGGCAGGAGATTCGCTTGAGCCCAGGAGTTGGAGGTTGCTATGAGCTGTGATGCCATGGCACTCTACCCAGGGGGATAGCTTGAGGCTCCGTCTCAAAAAAAAAAAAAAAAAAGAAAAAGAAAAGAAAAGAAAATGTATTCTAGAGAAAACGGTCTCATAAGAAAGAAACTGGAGGGCGGGGCTGATTTCCAGGGAGATGGAGGTAATTCTTTCATCGGGTGACCGAGGAGAGGGGAGGTAGAGGACCGCGTTCAGGACACAGCATGGTCTGGCGGAGAGAGGCTAAAATTTTTAGAGCCATCAACACAGAAATGGAAGCTCTGTGTGAGAAAAGGCTAAGAGGGGACAGGAAGAGGGGGTCAGCCAGGGAGGCAGAGGGTTTGTAAGAGGGGAGGAAGTGCAAGGCTCTGGGAACGCCAGGCCAGCCAGGAGAGAGGCTTCAGGGAGCAAGGCAGAGGCTGCCCAGGAGCCCCGGCCCCCCTTTTCCTTCTCCTCTCCCCTGACTTCACTATGGAAGCCTCGCGTTCCCAGCTCCCACCTCGCTTTTCCTGAGAAAGGCAAAAGACATGTCTTATTGTTTTGGGCGCTTTTAATTTTTGGAAATGTGTTCATTTTGTCTCGTTTCTTTTTAGAACAAGGGAACCAAGGAAGCATTCGTGGTGTGGCCCCCATGTGCTGAGCGCAGACTCGTGTGAGAACACACAGCAGCAGTGGTCTGGGGGAGGCAGCCACAGAACCATTAAGGCACAGACACTGACCCTGGGCACAGACGGCCGGCCCTCCCTTCCCTGTCCATCCACACAGTGGGAGGGTTAGGAGTGTCTCATTTACCTGTCCATCCCTAGAAAGAAACCCTGCCTAGTTCACTGGGTGTCATGAGGCCATGAGGATCTACACGGCTGCGTGAATGGAAAGCACCCTTGGGGGATGTCTGCGTTTTCTGCCCCACGGGGCTTATACCATTGCATATCCTACCAGAAGTCTTACCTGGGACACTCCTGTCTATAAAGTCTGGCAAGTCAGTCTGTGAACTCATCCTATAAAAAGTGCTGCATACCCTACTGCTGGCTATCTCTACGGTCACCCTTGAAGTGCCCCTTCTGGGAAGCTATGCACCAACCCCAGCACCACTGCACTCCTCAGAGCAATTTGGGAACTCTTTTTCCGGAATGGCTATCACAGCTGTCATCATGTTACCCTTGATGTCCTGAGTCTCATCAAAATGTGTTCTTTTCAATATTTATCTTCAGGTCAAAAAAAGTCACTGGGGACCAGATCAGGTGAGCAAGGAGGGTGTTCCTGTACAGTTACTTAGCCAGGCTAAGAACTCCCTTTCAGACAGTGCCACATGAGCTGGTGCACTGTCGTGACGTAAGGGCCATGAGTTGTGGGCCAAGACTTACAGTTAAGATTTTCCTAACTGTTATTCTGTGGATGGTTACTTGGTTTGTTTGCTTCTCACAGCCAGCTAACGATGCTGACACAAAATCTGACAAATTTCTGTGATTTTTCATCAGTTCTGCTCATTGCTGGCTTCCCGGATCTCTCTTCACCCGTGATGCTTTCTCTCCCCTTAGAAAAATACCTAATCCATTTATACACTGCCATTTTCTTCATGGCATTATCCCCCTAGCCTTGGACTAACTGGTCTCTGCTTTCCACGCTTGCCAAGCTTAACAAGAAATTCACAAATGTTTGTTCATAGCTCTAACTCAAGTTCTGAGGTTCTCCTGACAGTACACAAAAACACACAACAATAACAAACACCACTCAGCAAGACACCCCCACACATTGACACGAACACAGCTGTGAGACACTCATATACCAAGGTTATTAAACCTTACTGAGATGTCTGTATGGTGCTGCCAAGCACACGGTGGCAAGTTCACGAACTTCATCATCAGACCTCCTCAGATGGTAATTACCCTCATCTGAAAATTGCAGTCAATATTTGGATGTTACATATTTCACTTAATTATTTATGCATCCTACAAGTCTGATCTCCCAAGTAAAACACTGTTCTCCTTAACAACAGGGACTGTGTCATACCTCTGTGGAGGACCCACGAAGCCTAAAACACATTCAATTGTTGACCTGAATTAAATGTCCCTTGTGGCAACCAAATCTCTTGCTACTATTTCCCTCCCACAGCAGATTTTTTTTTTTTTTTTTTTTTTTTAAGGAACACTTCTTGACTTGGCCTTTGGCTAGAGTAAGATTCTTGGAGCACAAAGACCCTAAGGCATTGTTTGATAATTGCCATTCAGCACTTTGGAAACTGTGGTGAAAAGCAGCCCCTTCCCAGCCTGTTTCACCAGCAACACTGAACAGTGTAACAAGGGAAACTAGAGGGAAGGATGGCTCAAACCCCTGACGCTGACAACGTCCTAGTCCAAGCCTTCTGATAACCACGCAGAGGGACGTTTATTTTAGGATCTCCGCCTGCACCTTCATTTCTTCCCCTACTGCTTATCTGTGACCCAGAAAATTTTACCATCCCTGCAAGAATAAAGGAGTGTCAGGTTTTCTTGCAGTAAAGATGCTATTCCTCATCAGGGGAAATGGGAGCCAAATTAAACTTTGTTCTGCAATTTTGAAAACATATCTCAAATGCAAGCCAACAAAAATTTCCCTGGCTGTGGTTGCTCTGGCTTTTTAAGATGTGCAGAGAGAAGCATTGCAGTAGCCCCCGGCTGCAAACTCCAAGAGAGGCAAGTCAGACGTTGTCAGATACTCCATGAATCAAGAGGAAACTTGGGCTTTACTGAACACGCTTGACACACCAAGAAAGGGAAAGTCAGTTTCCTACGTGCGAGCCAATGCTCTCTGACACCTCAGTTCTCTAACTCACCTACGGTGAATTCAAAATACAGGTTGCCCCTAATTCACATACTATATACAGAATAACAAGAGCACAGGAGAAAAAAGATGCCCCAGTTTTTATAGTACTTTTTTGTTTAGGATATGAAATCACAGGGCCTTATACCTATCTCTTAAGGTAAGTGTCGTGATCTGAATTTTATAGCTACACTGTGGGAGGCTGAGATGGGTGTGGATTGATTGAGCTTAGACGTTTGAGACCAGCCTGAGCAAGAGCAAGACCCCATCTCTACTAAAAATAGCAAAATTAGCTGGGCATGGTGGCAGGCGCCTATAGTCTCAGCTACCCGGGAGACTGAAGCAGGAAGATCACTTGAGCGCAATAATTTGAGGTTACTGTGAGCTATGATGCCATGGCATTCTAGCCTGGGGCAACAGAGTGAGACTCTATAAATAAATAAATTTTATAGATAAAGATGAGGTTCATCTTGTGTCATTAGTTCAAAATAATGGAAGATGTCAATGTCCAATCAGTACTTCAAAGAAGGTTAAATTCTCTGGCAAATCCACACTCAACCCCACATAGGGTGAGGTTGTCTCCATATAGGTGATACTAGAAACTTAATATTTGCTATAATTATTTATGGATATTTGTGGAAAGACGTATTTCAATGTTTAACTTAGAAAGATGAATGATCAATTATTGAATGCCACCAGGCACGGTGGCTCACTCCTGTAATCCCAGCACTCTGGGAGGGGAGGGTGAGGCAAGTGGATTGCCTGAGCTCACAAATTTGAGACCAGCCTGAGCCAAAGTGAGAAATTATCTCTTAAAAAAAAATAGCTGGGCATTGTGGTGGGCACCTGTAGTCCTCGCTACTCAGGAGGCTGAGGCAAGAGAATTGCTTGAGTCCAAGAGTTTGAGGTTGCTATGAGCTATGACACCACGGCACTCTACCGAGGGCAACACACAAAATTATTGTATGCTTACTATAATGTGGTGGATATGATACTGTGTGATTTACATGCACTATTACACTTAACCATAAAGAGATGCTGAGAAAAAAATTAGTATCTTCAGGACAAAAGTGGGGGGCCCACCTTGATATTGCTGTAATTATTTATGGATATTTGTGGAAAGACGTATTTCAATGTTTAACTTAGAAAGATGAATGATCAATTATTGAATCCACCTTGAGGTAGGAGAGAGCTAAGGTTCCCAGGATCTATTCTGGGGTGGTGCTGATGGTTAGTTGGGAGAAATCCTTTTGGGTTGGACATAAAAATTACTTAGCACTCAGAAAGCTTCTGATCCCACTCTGGTCCTATGAGAAAATGGAAAAAGTAAGATTTGGAAGCCCAATGTAACTGAACGGTATCTGATGAGGAAGATGGATGTTGGCAGTTATAGAAATGGCATCAAGGGCTCCTAATTAAGGCCACCAGGTAGTGGGAAGGAGGCAGCTCTGGAAGTTGAGGGCTGGATGAATAATGTCAGGCACTAATGTTTCCAGGGTTCAAAGGGGGTTTCAGGGAGCTTGGATGCAGTGATACTGATGGATGGCAGCTGAAATCAAAGCCTGTTTCCCTGATTGCGAAGCCACAAGGCAGGCGAATCAGGACTGACACACTACATGCCAAGCACTCTTCTGAGGACTCAAAGTACAGAGGGGAATTTCCCGGCCCTTGTTGTAGACTTAGAGCCCAGTGGGGGGATCAGTGTGCCACTCCTGGTCCTATTTCAGGCCACTGCAGCTGCGGAAGCCAGAGTTACCCATGTAACACAAGCATGGAAATGTATCAGGAGCATGTCACTCTACTGAAAGTCTCTCCAGATATAGGGTTGCCTTAACTCTTGACTGAACCATCAAAGTGTAGTCACCGCCAAATTGCAGTGTTCTCAATGACGGGAGTTCAGTTGTCACTGGCAGGAGGCCCTTTGAGGATTATGAATCATTACCTATACCATGTTATTAAATGGGAGAAATATGTTCTAATAGAACGTGACTGTCAATTTTCAGGGGCATTCCAGTCCCCTGGGAGGGCAGGGATGACACCAGGAGCGAGCAGGACGCAGGTGACATGTGCCTTCATCGTTTTTACAACTTACATGGTAATGAGGCAGTTTTTATCCAAAATAGCATTAGTAGCATTTGCAGACAAGTGACAGGCCACTGCCAAAATTACAAGGTGTGTCGATGTCTGATACTGAAAAAAACCTGACAATGTTGGGGGATGGGTTTTTATTCGGGGCTGAGTTTTTCTAGGCCATAAAATACACCCAGAAATACACCCTTCTTCACGGAGAGGCTGCAAGGACATTGAATCTGTTTCTATTATTTCAAACACCTGCGTATCTGATCTAAACATGTATCCCGAAAGGATTAGCGATACCAAGCCTATATTTCATCCCAAGGATCTCCATAAAAGTCAGGATGGGAGAGGAATGAACATTTCAGAGAGGAAACATAGCTTGAGAATAATTAATTCCTCTGTGTTGGAACACATACACGGTGGTATTTTGAGGGAATTATTGAGGGAAATGAGAAAAACGGAATCTCCTGAGACCTTGAATATGTGCTTGTGTTTGAATGAGATCTCATACCCAGGACACAACTTTCAAATCCTGATGAGATCTACAATTTTTGTATTCTCTAAATTAAAAAAATAATAATAAATTTCACTTCTAAAGTGGTTCCTTTATGAGAGTCTTTCTTTCCTTTTTCTTTTTGCTGCCAACCTGAGCCATCGACACAAAAAAACACATTAAAAGTGATTAGAAAAAACAATAAAAGGCATCTGTGGGTCTGTGCAACTCTCTGACAGTTTTATAGGGAGGATCAAAGATGAGGGTCTCGATTCTGTGATAAGCCGAGGTCGGCTGCCATGACGAGGACACGGTCCCTGTCAGGGCCTGGTTTTTAATGCCCGTGGAGCGAGAGCAGGCACACAGCCTGTGACAGAGGAAAGGGCCACCTTCTAAAATCACCCCTGACTTTGATCAGGAGGCATAGCCGGGGTGGGACACGTATATTTGATCTGAAGAGTTAAATTCTCCCTCGGCTGGCTTTCAGGGGTGACCTTACCATGCTGTATGTCACCAGCCACAGAGAAACATCAGTTCACCCCTGCCACACGTCAGAAAACGGCTGCAGGAGTGAATCCCTGTGAAGGGCAGAGTGAGCTGAGCCACCAATCACCTGAACGGCCAGCACCACAAGGAGTCAGAGGATGTCACGGCAGAAGCCAGCTTTAATCAAGCCTGATTGTGGAGAACGTGAAAACCCGTCCAGCCGCGGGACAATGTCTTATTAATCATCACCAGTGTTGCAGGAGGTAGGTGTTAATTGTTCCTTGTGCTTCTCTGGGTTAAGTCTGGTACCCGGTTTTGCTGTTAGTTGAACACGGATTAGATGTGAGCCACAACAAAGGGCTGGGGAGGATTTCCAGGCAACACCATCTCTTACAAAATGGCATGGCTGTCGGGGGAAGAAGATAATGCCTTGCAGAATTCTAATTCTGACCCTCTTCTGAAAAAAGAATCCAGTTTTAATAATCATTGCCCAGTGAAATGGTCCTCCTTGCTGCGCTGCGGGCTGTCCGCGTGCCTGAATTTGATTAGACAGCATCCTGAGAAAGGGTCCATCTGCTTTTGTCCCTGAGTGCTTAAGCCTGTGTGAGCGTCTGCCGAGTCTGAATTATTCTGCCCGACATTGTATTTCTGCCCAGCAACACAGTGCTGCATGTCGTGACAATGACCTTACCTTCCAAACACCTTTCAAACAAGAGTCTCGTTCACCCCGGCTCATTATAACGAGACATGCCCACTGTTATCCTTCCCTCTGCAGAAAGAGAAATAGTTCAGATGTCCAAAGGAAGGCTGAGAATCGGTTACAGCAGCCAGAGAACGGAGAAAACGCCCAGGATCAAGTAGCGGTGTTGAAACAACGTGGCCTCAGGTGCCTCAGTTTTCTCTTTGTCTGCTCTTTACACCTTCCAGTCTCCTTCCTTATCTCTGTAACCCTCTCCTCGGAAAATCTTAGACTTCTGCTTCTTGCCACATTCAAGCCTATATCCGGGGAAGAATCTAATACTAAAAATGGGATCAGACGGCCAGGACTCAAATCCAGGCTCCCACACTCATCAGTTTGCCACTGTGGACAAGTCATGTTCTGGCTCCAGTTCTCTGGAGGTTAAAGGATATTTACACTATTTTCGCTGTAAAAACAAAAATAAAAACCAAAGTCCAGCAGGCATCGACTCTAACACAGGCCATCTTCACATCTGTGGCCTCGGAGGGGCCGGTGCTGCCTTTCCTGCATTTCTGTTGTCCACGCCTCACGGCCTCTGCTTCTCTGGGGTCTTCCTTACTCTCCCCTCCCTCCCCATTCCTCTGCTTCCTCAGAGAATGGCCACCCTGGGTCAGGCGCCGACGCACGGTTCGGCTGGTGGTCACTCTGGCCAACTAAGAGTGCGGCATTTGTGGTGTTTCTCTGAAGGACCACAGCGATACATCCATTTTATATGCTCTTCTGGCAACATGATTTTGACAGAGGTGGGTCTGTGTTTTGTCCTCTAAAAGCACATCCAGAACGTGTGACTTGTCTGATTATCAGAGGAGAGTGGACATGGGGCTGCATGACTCCCCGGCTAGGTTATATCAAGGACGGGGCTTCCACTTGGCACTCTCTTTGGGGTGCCCATGCCTGGAAGCCGGCCACTACGCCGTGAGGAAGCTCAGTCACAGAGAGGCCACGTGTGGGTATTCTGGCTGAGGGCTCCAGCCAAGGTTCCAGTCAATGGCCAGCACCGCAGCAAAGTGGGGTGAGAAGCCTTCAGGTGGCACAGCCTGTCGGCTCACAAGCTGCTCCAGGGGAAGCCAACTGCAGCTAATCTGGGCTGGGTTAGCTCTTAAATCATGAGCCTAAGGCCAAAATAAAAGTTGTCATTGTTTGAAGCCACTCGAGTTGGGGGTCATTTGTTACACAGTTATAGTAAGCGGTGTTTCCACTGTCTAGGTTAAAAGAAGACAAATGCACCTGCACAAAAGCGTTGAGCCTGGGGTGTGAAGACTGGGGTGCTAACGAAGCTGCCTAGTGACTCCCCGTCCTCTCCGTAGGCATCCATGCTCCTTCAACCGGGGGGAGACTGAGCAGATGGCCACCCCCCAGGACAAGACTACGCTTCTTCCCTTGTGTTATTATTTTATTTTTTTAATGAAAGTTCCTAAAATAAAAATGTTATCATTAACTGAAAACACAGGGTAAGTAATTTAATCGCTGCTTCTTTTACGACACACACTGTCTGCTGTTGGACCTATACACTCACCAGCTACTGTATCTCGTGCAACTATTTTAATAACCAAGAGAAGCAACTGCCAGAAGGAAAACCCTTCTTTACTGCCCTTCCTCCCTGCCCCGCCACCCTCCCCATGACGTCTGTACAGCATGTTGTCTGAGCATAAGCCTGAGATGCAGAAAATATAGCTTTTGGCTAAGTGTCAAGGCAGAGCTGGTACTATCTAGAAGAGTGGCCATTCAAACTAAAAACCTGCTCCTCATGGCCTCAGGCCCTGGGCAAGGCACGGCAGGCACAGTGATCACGAGATCCCAAACTGAAAAGCAGCAGAGTGAACGTATTCAGGAAAGGACACTTCAGTGGGGTGGCGCCTGTGGCTCAAAGGAGTAGGGCGCTGGCCCATATACCGGAGGTGGTGGGTTCAAACCTGGCCCCCAGCCAAAAACTGCCAAAAAAAAAAAAAAAAGAACACTTCTGTGAAGAGCTTGGTGACTGTGTTTGCCCCCGGCCATCTCTCCTTCATATGACATCAGGAGAAGCGAAAAAAATCAGCCAAAAAAAAAAAAAAAATTTCATATTGTAAATTTTCCAAACTAAGTTATTATGTCTCATCATTGCTCTGTTAAGTGTTTAGAATGGCGTGTGTGTGTGTGAAGACAAGCTAACTTTCAACAGATACAGGGGAAAAATTGATCTCAAATTTGAAGACCTGAGTTTTAATTCCATTCTCTTGCTGAAGTTTCTTGCGTTAGTCTCTGTGTGATTCCATTTCCACTTCTATATAAGAGACTCTAAGAGCTGCCTTACCTGCGTCTCGTATTTTGGTCTGTTTGCTTTACTAAATATGTACCAAAGCTCTTCACAAAGTGTGAAGGTTTATAAACATTAGAATAAGGGGTATGAAGATAAGAACAACCAGCCCCATGGAACTGCATCTTTTCCCACTCCACAGCCTCACACGTTCAACAAACACCTATCGAGAGCCTACCAGGCGCCAGGCAGCCTGTTTGATGCTTGTCTACGTTACCAAGAAGTTCATCTCTTCCTAGGTTTCCTTCCCTGCAAACTGACGACCCCCCCCCCTTCATTGACACAATTCCCTTCACTGAATGTTCAAGAACACAAAAGCAGATATTGCTACTCAAGGTTGGTTAACTTCAATTAACATTTGCTAAGCACAGACTAAGACTTGCGTTTTTATTTAAATATTTCATTTAGTCCTCATAATAGCGCCATTATGTCCATGTCATTATTACTATTTTATTGATGACCGATTTTAAAGGTCAAAGAGGATTTTCAAAGTCACCTGTCAGTACAGGGCAGGAATGAGATTCCAACCCAGGTTTTACTCTGTCATCTGTTTTCTGTTCATTTCATCATGATGCCCCCATTTTGGATGGTTTCTCTAATTGGAGAAGAAATGGGTGGGTTCTCCTTACCTTCCCTCAGGAGAACAGTTTTATGCTTTTGTTTTTTTCAAATCATACGTAGTGTGCCAGTTAATTAGGGTGGAAACTGCTGTCTGCAATCTCTTAGACGTCCTTACTAAAGACGGTTTACGTTCAGCGTATCTGTTTACATTTTCCAAAGTCACGAACTTTGTATTTATTAATATAGTTTATTTTTTAGAGCAGTTTCAGGTTTATAGTAAAATTGCACAGAAATCACAGAGTTCCACATACCTGTCTCCCTAACTCTGCATTTTTTACATGATTATTTTTCTCTATGTCTATAACCAGATAAGGATGCTTTTCATGAATTCCTATCCCACCTTTCACTATTATATTATCTAATTAAAATTAACTGTACATACTACACTCACTAGAATTGGATATGGGACTTAGAAGTGAATGTGTAGGTTTGCTTTTAGCATCAACTATGGAAAAGCTACTTAGCTATGTAGAGGCCAGAAGCTTGCATTTGACTGTGCTGGGTGGGAGAGATGATACACCCACTTCTGTCTTGGAGGTTACGCTCCTGGGGCAGCCTCACTCCTCTTGTCATTGGGTCAGCAGTGAAGCCTTAAGGAGGAACATTTCAGGGGGGGGGAAAGCATGAACGATGGTACAGGAGACACTAAACATTTTATAATTCAGAGCCTGTTAAAGTTGAATCTGGGGAGGGCGGATACACCTGTAATTGTAACACTTTGGGAGGCCGAGGAAGGCGCAGTGTTTGTGATCAGGAATTCAGGACCAGCCTGAGCAAGAGCTAGATCCTGTCAATAAAAAAAGCGAAAAGTCAGCCGGACATGGGGGCACACACCTGTTGTCCCAGGTACTTGGGGAGCGGAGGCAGGCGGATAGCTTGAGCCCTGGAATGAGCTGCAATGGCCCCACTGGGCAAGGACTGACAGAATGAGACCCTCTCTCAAAAAGGAAAACATTCCAAGTAAATAAAAAGGGACTCTTAATACAGTCATTACTTCTATAATTGTTAAATGTTTCTAGGACTTTAAAAAATTAAATTTAAAAAGTATTTCAGGATTTGAGATTTTAAATCATTTTTTTTCTCACCAAAGGAACAGTCAGTATTAGAACAGGGGAGACTCAGAGTCCCTTCTTTATGTTCCTTATGTTTGATTGGTCCAACTGGCACCCCAAAATTCACTACACAAAGACTTTCAGCGCCCCGATTTAAAGAAATCTAAGAGGAGGGTGAGGAAGGAATGACTGCAGAGATTGAGCGACGTGTTTCCCTGTAAATAAGACACTGTCTTATATTTATTTTTTCTCAAGAAGACACACTAGGGCTTATTTTCAGGGGATGTCTTCCTCCTCTCCTTGCCAATCTGCGTAGCCACGCCCATTGCTAGGTCTTATTATGGGGTAGGGCTTATATTTAACAAATGCATAGAAATCCTGCTAGGGCTTATTTTTTGGGTAGGTCTTATTTGGGGGGAAGCACGGTACTCTTGGGGAAGCCGTCCCTCACTGAGGGACAAGGTGCAGGCCGCCTACACCCTTCCACCCTGTGGCCTGGCAGCCTCGGGACGTCTAGTCATGTGCAGTTGTCAGAAACAAGGCGCCTTTGGAGAACCTGGCCTTCTGGAAAAGACACAGAGAAGCATTAAAACCAGGTTGCGTTCTCTCAGGCGAGCAGCTGTGGGCTGATCAGGTGTCACGCCATACGTTC
The DNA here is from genome assembly GCA_963574575.1 of Galagoides demidoff. Taxonomy (NCBI): domain Eukaryota; kingdom Metazoa; phylum Chordata; class Mammalia; order Primates; family Galagidae; genus Galagoides; species Galagoides demidoff. The sequence goes on from CAUYQV010089774.1 coordinate 21,679, forward strand.
CTCTCTTTACAGCCCGTTCCCAGTATGTTTTCACAGGTGCTAGCATGCGAGGGCGGTGACTTGCAGGGAGGTTCCACCACGCTGATGGCAGCTCAGCTCTGGGTATTCCGTAGAAAAAAACCGTCAAGGAAATTCCTCACGACTGGTGGAATGTCTGTGCAGAGGAACGTCCGTGGGGTTCCCCAGCCTTGTCCAAAGAGTCACTGCTACTAGCCTGGGGTCAGATCAAGGTGTGGGCCACAGGCCAGTGCACCGGCTTCCCTGGGGGTGAGTCAGCTCTGCCCCAGACCTGCGGAGTAAGAAGCTGACCTAACAAGGTGGTTTGCACACCAGCGCTCAGCTGTCTCAAGCTTGAACGTGCACATCTGGGGTGGGCTCGAGCTTCAGACCCCCGCAGCTGCTGCAGAGTTTTCTGGGCCCCGTCCTCTGGTCCTCTGCTCTCTGTTTCTGTTTTTCTCAGCCCGATAGCTTGCATCTACTCCATCTTGTGCTGCGATCTGGATGGGGCAGAGTTCAGGAGGACCACGTGTAGCCCCGGAGCTTGGGGCACAGATCTGCTGCACAGACGTCACTAGAAATACAGACTCTTAGAAACAGACACCTCAGACACGCGAACTCTCCACAGGCCTGTGGGATCAGAATCTGTGTTTTAACAAGACCGATGATTCACAGACACGTGACAGGTAAAGAAACCCAGTGCACAGAGCCCGTTAAGTTCCCCCTTTCAAGGGATGGCAGAGTTTACCTTCTCAGTGTAATAAGCTGTGTCGGACGCGGGCACACTAGAGGGAAACACAGCATAATTAGGTTTCGCTCCTAAATGATTCTATATTAGCTTTTACAAATTGCCTGCCGAATCCCAGGAGAATCCGACTACTTTTTGGAGTCCCTAGGAAGAACAGATGCACAAAAGTGGACCATAAATGTGGAAAGGGGACGGCAAGAGGGACTGATGGAATAATTGTTTTGCAAATGTTGGCTACCAAGTTAATTAACTCCCATGCATCACATTTTCACAGCAATTCCACTATGTAGGATCTATTATGATCCTCGTGTTACAGACGAGAAGCTGATGCTGAGCGCTGGAAATCACCTGCTCAGAGGTACAGACTCAGCGAGTGTCAAGGTGGCAATCTGAACCCAACAGTACAGGCTCCGGAACTCAACCCCAAACAACTACAGGTCACCATCCCTCCGAGAGAGGTGTTTTACTCAGAGGCTAGCACAAGCACAGGTATCATAGGCATGATGTGATGTGTGAATGCAACGGGATTCAGAGAAGCAGGTTTCCTTTATTTTAAAATCATGACTAAAACAAATAAATGTGAACACTGCTTAAACCAGCAATTTTCAACCTGGGCACTGCAGCACACTAGTGTGCCATGAGAGGATCTTAGGTGTGCTG
>CAUYQV010089775.1:0-22123 GCA_963574575.1 Galagoides demidoff
AACATTAATGCAGTTGTTATACACACATACTTTTATGTATTTATTTATTTATTTTTGAGACAGAGCCTCAAGCTGTCCCCCTGGGTAAAGTGCTGGGGCATCACAGCTCACAGCAACCTCCAACTCTCTGGGCTCAAGTGAGTCTCTTGCCTCTGCCTCCCAAGTAGCTGGGACCACAGGTGCCCACCACAACGCCTGGTTATTTTTTTTGGTTGTAGCCATCATTCTTGTTTGGTGGGCCCAGGCTGGATTCAAACTCACCACCTTAGGTGAGTGGGCGCTGAGCCCACAAATACTTTTAATATATATATCTAGATATATAGATATAAATAGCACCAAATGATATGTATTAAAAGGCAACAGGCTAAACAGCTTATAGTTGAGTTTATATTTGTTCTTTAAACTCTTTACAGGACGGGTGCAGTGGCTCATGCCTGTCATCCGAGCACTCTGGAAGGCCAAGAAGACAAGAGGACTGCTTAAACTTAGCGGAGTTCCAGATCAGCCTGAGAAGGAGACCCTATTTCTACTAAGAATAAAAAAATTAGGTTCAGTGCCTGTAGCTCAAGCACCTAAGGAGCCAGCCACATACACCAGAACTGGCAGGTTCGAGTCTAGCCTGGGCCCGCCAAACAACAATAACAGCTGCAACCAAAAAATAGGCAGGCATTGTGGTGGGCGCCTGTAGTCCCAACTACTTGGGAAGCTGAGGTAAGAAAATTACTTAAGCCCAGGAGTTGGAGGTTGCTGTGAGCTGTGATGCCACAGCTTTCTACCCAGGGGTGACAGCTTGAGGCTCTGTCTCAAAAAAAAAAAAAAAGAAAATTAGTCTAGTGTGGGGCATACACCTGTAGTCTCAGCTACTCAGGAGGCAGAGGCAAGAGGATCACTTGAGCCCAAGATTGGAGGTTGGAGTAGCTATGATGACACCACTGCACTCTACCTGGATGACAGAACAAGACCATGTCTCAAAAAATATATATATAATATATATATATAAATAAAAAATGAGAAAAGTCTTTATAATGTGTATATATTACTTTATAATAAAAATTATATAACTATTTTAATTTTAAAATTAAAAATCTTCCTTAAAATACCACTTAAAGATCTGCCTCTATTGTATCTAAAATTAAGTAATTACAGTGTGAAAGTATACGAAAGGACTTTATTAATAACTCATATGTAATATTACACATGAAATTGTTCTTGCCTATGAATTCAAAGCCCTATATAGCAATTTATTTTAATAAGATGCATAAAGAGCTCTGAGTATTTTTGGAGAGCCATCAACTTGTTAATTATTTATCCTTTAATTCAATGCTCTGCTTCACATCTGCTGGTAACATGAGTAAGAAGTATGAGTGTGTTCTGCACTTATTAAGTAAACAAAATTATCAGAATAGGTATCCAGATGAAAAGGCAGAGTTGAATAACTACTTCCTGGTTTTCCTTAACCTTTTGACTAAAGCGACGATAGCAAGATGGCCAGCACAAAACAAAAGTGGTTTCTAGCCACGGTCTCTATGGGAAATGCGTGAGAGCCGGGCAGACCAGGAGACTGTGAGAAGCCCCACCTTACCAGAGGTAGAGGGGCAAACGAAGCCACAGGAAAACAGTTAAAAACTGATAAAGGCAACCTATTTGGCTCTATAGCCAGCGACACAATAAAAAAGAACCAGTGGACTTAAAGTGGTCAAGAGAGTTTCCAAGAAAGCTGGATTTGAGTTCTTCAGGCAAAGGGAAAGAGGGAACCACGGAAGAGACAGACATTTGGTCTGTATACACTTAAGGCACAAAGGATGGCATTCTAATGACAAATGTATGGAGAGACACAGGTGCAAATGAAGTAAGAAACCTGGCTAATATAATCTGGAGAAATGAGAATCATGTAAACACAGCCTGTGCCAAGGAACAGATACGACAGAGATAAGTAATGTCACCAGGAAGGCTGAGGAAAAGAAGTTTGCCAATTACGGTAGAACGTCTGTAAGTTGACCGCCCAAAGGGCTGGAACAAACTGGTCACCATACAGAGGTGGTCAACATAAGGAACTTGGCCTGCTATACTGATACATACAAGTGGTGCATGTCCAGTCTAGGAAAACCAGGGTGAACTTAAGGAAGTAGACAATGCAGGGAGGTGGTCAGCTATGTAGGGTCTCCGTATTTGCCTGTTCTGGACATGTAGGCTTCTTTCACTTAGCATTAATGTTTACAACGTTGTAACATCCATCTGCCTGCATATATCAATACTTCACTCCTTTTTTTTTTCTTTTTGGGATAGAGTCTCATTATGTCGTCCTTGGTAGAGCGCTGTGGCATCACAGATCACAGCAACTTCAAACTCATCTTAAGTGATTCTCTTGCCTCAGCCTCCCAAGTAGCGGGGCATGCAGACGCCTGCCACAACGCCCAGCTATTTTTTGTTGTTGTTGTCATTGTAGTTGCCATTGTTGTTTAGCAGGCCCCAGCCAAGTTAGAACCTGCCAGCCCCGCTGTAGGTGGCTGGCGCCCTAACCACTGACCTACGGTCACCGAGACATTTCACTCTTTTTGTAGCCAAATAACATGCCATCACATGGATATACCGTATATTGTTTATCCATTCTTAGTTGATGAATATTTGTTATTTTTGTTTGTTTGTTTATTTTGGGTTTTTTTGGCTGGGGCTGGGTTTGAACCCACCACCTCCAGTATATGGGGGCCCGCACCCTACTCCTTTGAGCCACAGGCACCACCCTTTTGTTTTGTTTTTATTTTTTTGAACATTTGATTTGTTGTCACCTTCTGACTATTGTGAACGGTACAGCTTTAAGCATTTGTGTGAGGACAGGTGGGGTGGTTCATGCCTATAATCTTAGTATTTTGGAAGGTGGAGGTGGGAGAATCACTTGAGGCCAAGTATTTCAGACAGCCTGGGCAACACAGCAAGACCCTGTCTCTACAAAAAACAGAAGAAAGACTTAGATGTGACAGTGCACTACTGTTGTCCCAGCTACTCAGGAGGATGAGGCTCAAGATCACTTGAGCTCAGGAGTGTGAGGCTGCTGTGAGCTATGATGATACCACTGCACTCCAGCCTGGGCAATACAGTGATACCCTACCTCAATAAATGAACAGACATTCATGTATAAGTTTTTGCTTGAATACCTGTTTTCAATCTTTTGGGGTACATATGAAGGCGTGGAATTGCAGAATCGTTATGAACATTTCTTTACCTCAAACAGACTCTCTAAGCAAAGCCCATCCACCTCCACAGAAGGACCCTCTGATGAGTGCCTAAGGGCTCAGTGAACCTTGACCCATGCAATGATGCATGGCCTCAAGCAGTACGAGGCAGCTGCAGATCAATAAGCAAAAGCACATCACACAGAAGCACGAAAAGGTAAGAGAAAGGACCCCTTGCAGTACAACTTAGACCCCAAAGCAGAGCACCTATGGGACTTGTGAGTCAAGTAAATTTCAATGGGCAAGTATCTGATACATAACTAACCAAAAAATAGACACATTAGTATCAGAGCTAAAAAAAAAAAAGTAAGGTGACACATTCCCATTACTTTGATAGCAAACAGATAGTACTGCCATATGTTTATTTATTTATTCCTTGCCCTTTTTGAATGAGCAACCAAGAGAGACAAACAAAAAGGGACTTAAAGAAAATGCATAGTGCAGGGAGCAGAGGCAAATAAATAAAAAACTACTATACAAGAAGATCAAACTAGAACAGAATACTATAAAAAAGGAATAACTATTTAAAAGTTCTTGAAAACTCATAATGAGATAATGAAAATAAAAAATTCAGTTAGAAGGCCTGAGAATTTTCAAGGAAATCTTACAGAATAGAATAAAGTTAAAGAAATAAAAAACAGGATAAAATATATGAGAAAAATCAGAGAATGTTTATATGAAGTCCAATATCCTCCAGATATGACTGTCAGAAAAAGAATAATGAAACAGTAGAAAGAAAAGTGTCAAGAGATACGTCCAAAAGGTCTAGCCCGATGAGTAAGAAAAGGCCCACACCAAGCAATATCAATGTGAAATTTGACAACACAGCTATAAATAGACTTTGAAAACTTCAGTTTAAACAAAACAAGACTGAAGACCTAAAACGGGCCACATTCAAAGGAAGAGGAACTTAAGAAAAAATAAAAATAAAAAATAAATAAAAACAAACAAACAAAAAGGAACAAAGGAAGAACAACTGCAAGAAACCTACATCTTCTCAAAAAGAATTGCAGTAGAACCTGTAGTCCCAGCTACTCAGGAGGCTGAGGCAAGAGAATCACCTAAGCCCAGGAGCTGGAGGTTGCTGTGAGCTGTGATGCTACAGCACTCTACCAAGGGCAATAAAGTGAGACTTTGTCTCTCTAAAAAAAAAAAAAAAAAAGAATTGCAGGAGTAACAGCAAAAATAGCAGAGAAAGGACCTCCAAAAGTCTCATCCATCAGAACACCAAGAAAAAGACGAAAATTGTCAGAATCAATTTTGTCAGAATTCCCAGTAACCTAGGGCACATATAAAATGGATACTAGTCCCTGATGAGATATGGTTTACAAATATGTTTTCCCATTCTGTGGGTAGTTTTTCACTTTCTCAATAGTGTCCTTTGTAGCACAAAGTTTTAATTTTTAAAAATTTCAATTATTTTTTTGTTCTCTTTTATGCTTATGCATTTAGACTTTTGTGCTGTGGAGTTAAGAGTGTTAACAGTCAGGTCACATAAAGATTCCAAGTGGCTAACAGCCTGCTGATTCCAGGAGGGGAAAGAATGAGATGGAAAGGATGGGAATAGGGCTGAGTTAAAACACCACAAAACTCTGTTTTCATAGAAATTTAGACTTTTTTGTGCATAAAATGCATACTAGTCTGATTATACATATATATATATATATATAACACACACATATCCACTATATATGGAGAACTCTTACAACTCAACAATCAAAAGACAAAATAGACAACTTAAAAATTGGGCACAGGATCTTAATTGGCATTTCATCAAAGATATACAAATGGACAATGAGCAAATGCAAAGATGTTTAACATCACCAGTCATTAGGGAAATGCAAATTAAAACCACAATGTGATGCTACAGCACGCCCACAAGAATGGGTATAATCAGAAAGACACACAATAACAAGTATTGATGAGATTGTACAAAATTGGAACCTATGTACATTGCTGATGGAAATGTAAAATGGTGGAGGCTCTCTGGAAAACAGTTGGCAGTTCCTCAAAAGTTAAACATAGAGTTACTTAGGACAAGCGATTCAATTCGTAGAAGCCTCTGTAAGACAGCTGATACATGTTCCCATTAAAACTTGGGACACAAATATTCACTGCAAGTATTACTCATAATCACCAAAAAATAGAAACAAACCAAATGTCCATCAGTTGATGAGTGGACAACCAAAATGTGTTATACCTGTAGAACAGAATACTATTCAGCCATAGAAAGGAATGAAGTACTGATACATGCTGTAACATTGCACCAGGGGGAAGAAGTCAGTTATCTCACACTGCGTGATTGCCTTTATATGAAAGGCTCAGAATAGGGAAACCCACTGACAGTAAATCAGTGGTTGCCAAGGGCCGGGAGAAGGTGAATTGGGGAGTGACTTATGGGAAAATAGTGCCAGGCGAGTGGCACTTAGGGCTGGGGAAGAGAGCAGGTGCTCTATTTAAGGGACATAACTCCTCAGCCCCCCCCCCACCAAAAAAAGCTAATATGCTGTTTGAAATGTAAAATTTTCAGAAATAGCAGTATCAGAATACTACTTAGAAATACTGCTATAAATACCAGAAGAAATTACTAAAAGACTGAGTAGTGAGGCCCACACAAGGCCAGGAACTGACATGGTTGGTTTTTACACTCTCTGCATTTATTATTTACTATAGATTTGTAAATGATTATTTTAAAAAGAGAAAGACACTGGGCGGCGCCTGTGGCTCAGTGAGTAGGAAACCGGCCCCATACACGGAGGGTAGTGGGTTCAAACCCAGCCCTGGCCAAACTGCAACAAAAAAATAGGCGGCACCTGTAGTCCCAGCTACTTGGGAGGCTGAGGCGAGAGAAGTTGCTGTGAGCTGTGTCACCACAGCACTCTACTGAGGGCAACAGAGTGAAACTGTGACTCTAAAAAAAAAAAAAAAACAATGTGAAACTCTGTCTCTAAAAAAAAAAGAGAGAGAGAAAGACATTCATACTTTGAAGAAACAGTGCTATCTAAACAATGCAGTGAAAAAAGCATAGCACTGGGGTCAGAGGACCAGATTTCCTATCCTAGGCATTTAAATTCCCTGTGTGATCCTGAGCTGACCACTGTGGCTTACTCTTCTCATCTGTAAATTGAGGATAAAATTCCCCAAGTTCTTTAGTAAGGAGCTGTTATGGGAATCAAAGTAAAAATAGATGATGAGAAAGTACTGTTTAAAAATAAAAACTTATGTAAGAAAAAAACTTACGGTTACCTTTTTTAAAAAGTAGCCATACTTTACCTTTTTAAAAAGGTAACCATATCTCCGTGCACTACAAATACCCAAATATTTTAGATTTACTTATCAAAATGGATATTCATAATTACTGTGAAATTATCTGTCCCCAAGATTTACTTGAATCACCTGGATTAGGGACCGACTCCAAACAGACTCAAGGGTTAATTCTATAATCTGCCACACACTTATGATCTACTACAGACAAGCTTTCTTTCCCATGAGAATAAATTATGTGTATGGTTATCCGTGCATGTCTATATGTCAGTTTTTCACAAAAACAACACACATTTACCTTCACAGTCAAATCCTCATTGCCCAGTGTGACATGAACTTGAATCGGGGGGTAAACACCTTTGTCGGCGTGGTGTTCCATGGTCGCTCTCATTGCGTTCTGAAATACATTAGGGTCACATTAAAGACACAACTTTTTAAAAAAGCCAACCATCACTGTCAAGAACATATACACTATTTAAATTTTTTAATTTGATGGAACTATGCCAAAGAATCACAATTCTTATAAAGATAAATTATTTAAAGAGTTACTTTAAAAAAATAATTAAGTCAATTTTTCAGGGAATTTGAGAGGTATTTTGACCTAAGGATTTCAACTAAATTCTACATTTTTTCCAAAATCAGACCTCTGAATATTTTTAACCTGTTGACATAAAAGCAGAAAATTCTGTCCAAATATTTTATAATTTTAGTAAACAGGCAAAATTTATTTCTGAAAATGTAGTTTCAGCTCTATTTTTAGAATCATTTTACTGTCATCAGTTTAAGAGAAAATAATTTTTTTCATATATTATTTTAATCACATTCAGTTTTACTTGTCTTTCTGTTTTTGTTTGTTGAGTCAGTCTCACTCTGTCACCCTAGACTAGAATGCTATGGTGTTATAGTTCCAGCAACCTTAAACTCCTGGACTCAAGTGATCCTCCTGACTCAGCCTCCCAAGTAGCTGGGACTACAGGCATCACACCCAGCTAATTTCTCTACTTTTAGTAGAGGTGGGGGTCTCGCACTTGCTCAGGCTGGTCTTGAACTCCTTCTTTTATATAATATTAATAGCAACAGACTTTTTATGAGGGAAGAGATGAATCCCTGCATCTCTCGTTTGAAATTAAGGATATATGCAAACACTGTAAAACTGTTTTGGTCAATTTCTAAAAGATACAGGGTATACGGTGCCAACATACTATAAGCATTAAACAAAAACATGACACGTGGCATTGAAATAGAAGCTGAGTGAGATGAGACTGAACTTGGAAATAAGGGTGTGGCCCTGGCACACCAAACAGCACTGAGTAGCCCTGAGCAGATTCCAACATCTCTATCAAAGGTCACTTAAAGATTAGGTTCTAGAGCCATTACTGACTTTGTGCAACATGTTATATCCTATGGAATACGTTTATAATAGCGCATAAGATCTTTCTTTTTTTTTTTTTTTTTTTTAGACAGAGCCTCAAGCTGTCCCCCTGGGTAGAGTGCCGTGGCATCACAGCTCACAGCAACCTCCAACTCCTGGGCTCAAGTGAGTCTCCTGCCTCAGCCTCCCAAGTAGCTGGGACCACAGGCACCCACCACAAAGCCCAGCTATTTTTTGGTTGCAGCCATCATTGTTGTTTGGTGGACCCAGGTTGGATTCGAACTTGCCACCTTAGTTGTATGTGGCTGGTTCCTTGGCCATTTGAGGAAGATCTTTACGTGACTGAAATTTCAGGGGAAAAAATTAGTTTTAAAGTGGCAATTAGTATTCACTTAACCACTTTGATAGATATTTTTTGGAAAGTATTTGATAGATTCTTGCTGTCTTAACACAAAAACCATTCTAGTATGTTCTAAGATATTCAGTCTGTTTCCCTGAGTTTTAGAGTATTTTTCTCTTATACTATCAGAATAAACACCACCTCTTTTCCCTTCCAGTTTGCTGCTGGCTGAAGATACCGTCCCTGAAGAAAGAGAGCCCACAGGCTCTGATGAACAGCAGTCATTAGCCAGAGGGACCCACGCCACTCTCCACTCATTTGTCACCCAGCAAGTGTCACTGGGGAGGAAAGATGCTCTCAATATTACCAGCATAATTTGTTTCCCCCCGTCTTGACCCAGCTTTAACTGACTCCAAGAAGAGAAGGCCTCATAATTTTATTTAGTTTTCAGAATTTGTTGTAATACTGTAAAAGGTAAATATAACAGCAGAAGCCCTGTAAGTCAATATAAATGGCTTTCTCAGAGAAAAAAAATAATAAGTAGGCTTATGAATGGCACTTTGGTCCTCTGAGGGTAGAACGCTAAAAATCACTCTTCCAAGTATTTTGTTTTATAAAAAAGTGTAACTTTCTTGAGCACATACAATCTGCTGCCACTGTATTGGGAACTTAGCATGTTAATCCTAGGGAGACCAGGCTGGGCGACATAGTGAGACCTCATCTTCACAAAACAATAAAAAACCAGCCAGGCACCATGGTGACTGCCTGTAGTCCCACCTGCTCTGAAGGGTGAGTGGGATCATTTGAGCCCAGGAACTTGAGGGTACAGTGAACTATGATCACAGCACTGCACTCCAGCCTGGGTGACAGAGTGAGATCCTGCCTCTTAAAAAATAAAACAAAATAATCCTGAATAGTATTACCCTGGTTTCACAGAAGGAGAAACTGAGGCTCAGAGAGGTTGAGTGACTTGCCCAAGGTCACAGTAACAGAACTAGGATTCAAACCCAAATCTTCTGACTCCAAAGTCTGGGCTCACTACTACGGCGAGGTGCCTGCCCCTATTGGCAAAAGCCTGGTCTCCTGCAACAGGACGTAATATTGGCATGAAATGGCATCTTTTAATGAAACTGAAAAAACCCAGTGGAACATTTGACTTTCAGAGAAGACTCCTAACCTCAGGAAAGGACTGGAAAAGGTTATGCAATACTATTTTACAAACCTTGAAAAGTTCAAACACCATGTGATAGAGATGGGATGGTACATAAACCACTTGTATTGGCTGTCCTGGTGATTTTGCTATAGAGCAGAAGAGAAAAATATGAAAGTACAGAGAGATGTGCTTAAAGCATTTTTAAGAATAACTTGTGTAGTGATGAAAAGAAAACATTAACTATGGAGGATAGCATTCTTGGGGGGAGACATGCCACGCCGTTTCTTCACAGTATTCATGATTGAACCCCATACTCACAACATTTATAACTGACCAAGATGAGGCCTGTGGTCATTTCTCACAATCCTGCACTGCTATCTCACCGGCCCGTGCTCCCCTTCTTCTCCAGGACGCATGAAGTTAGACAATTAAGGTGGCAAACTTGCCCTAGAAAAAGTGCTACAGACCTCACTGCTGAACATACCACAGTCACCTGCACAGTCCTCCCCTCGAGAAACTACACACTGATGCTAGTACCCAGTCTACCCTTCAAAGCAAAATTGGAATTCTTTTACGGTAATGGTCCTTAGTGCTATCGCCATACAAGGTCTGACAATTAAGTTAGCAAACTCCTCCTAGGAAAACTGCTTTGAAGGGTGGACTAGGTGCTGACGTTGATGCAGCTTCCCAAAGGGAGTACCTTGAAGGTGACCAGAGGGAGATATTCAATCCAGCAATGAGGTGCATAGCACTTTTTCTAGGATGAGTTCATGAACTTAAAACTGTCTGACCTGGTAAGTCTTTATAAAGATTATTCAGCCTTCAAGTAGGAATTTACTCTCCAAAGTGTTAAAAGTTGTAAATTTCAAAGTCACATTCTTTTTTTGACCTGGGTGGAATACTGCTTATTTTATTTCAGGCATTTCTGTGGACACAGAGCTGAATAAAAAATTTAAGCCAGCATGAAAAAAATTGAGCCAGCATCAATTTCTCAAGGGTTATTAATTCTATTTTCAAACATTTAATAGGAGCCCAGTTGGGGGCAGGTGCAAATGTGTAAAATAGACCTATAGTAGAACAAAGAGGTAAGACTCAGCACACCTTAGAAGTCTAATTCAACCAATCAATCAAACTCTCCTCTGAATAAGCTCCCCCTCAGGAATGTGAAGGGGGAATCTGTCCACCATAGCTGGGGTTCCCAAACTATCATTTGTACATGGTGATTCTTATTTACTGAAGGGTATCATCCCAGATCAAAGAGTTAATACAGCTTTAGGAACCACCACACAATTCCATTTTCACCTGGGTAACTTCTTCACTGCTCTCCCACTCTACCGTCCAGAATGTGACTTAGGAAAAGCCCATTTAGTTTTATTCTTCCCATCACCTTTTTAAAGTGTTAACTTGGGAAATGTTTTCCCCTTGGTCAGACCACCATTACTCTAGGAAAGAGAGTCATGCATCTCCTTTGAAGATACGTAAACTCTTTTTGTCCAAAAAGCATTAGGGTTAAAAGGAGAACGTCAGAGGGAAGCAGATTCTCACACAGGTGAGTATCTTTCTTTCTCCTACGACCCTGGTCTTTTTACTTCCTCAACAATAAAAAACGGTTTACAACTCAGGGAGTAGGAAAAGAGTAAACCTTACATTATTGAAATGCATTTGGGATTGTGAGCGGGGTTTATCTACTTTAAAAAAAAGAAATGCATGTGAAAGTCCAATGTGATTTTCTTGGCATCATTTTTTCTATGACTAGCCAGAAAATAAAAAATAAGCAAACAATCAAAGTTATCATTTACAAATAAGGAAAAGGGGGAAGCAAAGGCCAAAATGCTTTTCATAAACAATCCCAATAAATTTCCTACACATTTTTCTATGTTTTTTGCTTTACATGATTGCTCTCCTTCAGCTTTTCATAGCCAACAAAGTTGATGAAAAATTCCTTTTCCATTCCAACAATTTTAAATTCTTGTCATTCCTTCTCAGGTAATCAACACACCAACCATTGAGGAAAATCAACATCGGGCTTACCATTTAGTTCTCCAAGTTCTAGTTCAGGGGAGTTAATATAATACAAATCACAAAGACGCCTAGCATTCTCATAGCCATCTAGTGTGAATCAAAACAAAAAGAAGCATTAAATAAACTTACTTCTGGTTCATGCATTAAGATGGCAACAGTACTGACAAATGAAAACGTCAAACTTTCTACACAGGAAAATATACTTTGCTAATTTTAGTTTGGAGAAAGTCTAACTGTGACACGACAAAGTCTAATAGGCATAAAGAAAGGAGGACAGACATAACTACAAAAAAATTTAAACATCTATGTGCTAAAAGGCAGGGTAAGCGCAGTAAAGATGAAAATAGGCTGAAGAAAATATTTCCTGTATGTAACAAAAACTTAAGAGTTGGTGAGGGTTTAGGAAATAATTGTTCTTCACCATTATTTGGTAACTTTTTGGAAGTATCAACATTTTAAACGAACTTAAATGTTTTTAGTCCTAGGAATGTGGTCTTCTACAATACTAGCAGAAGTCAGGATATATCTACAGGACATTCACTACGCTATTGCTAGTAATAAAAAACATTACAAAATCTAAGTGTACATCAACAGAGGGACAGTTTAATACATACTGATACCGTCCGTATAGTCATTCAAAAACTGCAGGTTTATCCCTAAGTATAAACATGGTAAGATGCCTGTAAACTTGTAGGAAAAAAATATACAAAGCACCTTATTTTCTAAAAAGCAATGTTAGACCAACAACAATTGTGTATAGGTTAAAAAAAAGTATAAAAAGTTTCAAACCAAACTGTTATGAATTACTGTTCTCAGTATAAGGAATTAGCAGGAGGTGGGGAGACTGGGTTGGGCCTTTTTAACTTTGCCAAGCAAATAACTGTATCAACAAAATATTCATCCTACACATAGTGGACAATTAAGGTTATAAAGTTATTTTTGAACCCATGTGTTTTAACATCTTATTTCATGACACAAAGAGTTGCTTGAACAGCAAAAAATAACACTCAATCGTTTTGATTTCTGCATCCTCTTTGAAAGGAGAAAAATATATTTACCTTTAATAACTTCGACTACATTGCAGTTTGGGTTTATGCTTCCAATGTGTCTTTGATGAGAGGGATTTCCTTTGCCTTTTCCACCAAATAATAGAGCTATCAAACAAACAAATACAATAAGTTAAACTTAACCCAATGCTCTTTTCCAAATTTGAATACTGTTTCTTTAAATGGTTCCAAGTAGTGGCAAATATTTTCCTTAAGGATAAATACGGTATTTTACATTCAATAAAAATACCCTCTTTGTATGGAATGCTACTTTTCTTAATCAGCAAAAGAGTAAAACTAAATGTTCTGTCCAAAGGGAAGTTTCCTAAATAAACTTAAAATATACCCACATTTTATTTAGCGGCTCCTCTTTTCTCTGGACACTTACAGTGCTGATTGAGTAACATTCTAATTGAAATGCGACTCATGTAGAATCGATCCAGAAAGTACTGAACATTCTGGCTGGTGACAGGATCCACCCCGAAGCTCTCCTTGTATTCGATCACACCCTGGGCCATGGTGGGAATGACATCATTGTGTCGGTTTCGGATCCGTATCACAGTATCTGTAAAGCTAAACAAACCCGTCTGTCAAAACTGCCAAACAGTTTGACAAGTAAATGGAATACTAAAATTTAAGTGTAACCAACTAGAGTAGGCAAGAAATCCCTCTTTTAGTAATAAGAGTACCAGTGTATGTTTTCCTACACTTATTTAAATATTTTGCAGATAATAATACGTGCTGAATCCATGAAGGTGTATGGATCTCGAAAATAAAACTTTTGAAACTAAATTATTTTCTTGGATTTCTAAGAGTAAGGTTACCACAAAACAATTCTAAAAATGTTAATGGTTTTCTTTAACTGTTATCAATGAAGGGCATCTGAGCGCTCCCTAGGAGGATGGACTTTGGGACATTCTGCATAAAAGAAGGCAGAGTGCTTGCTTCTAGGAAACACATGCTCTGGAAGGCATCAAGATGAATGAGCCAATAGAGCCCGTCTGTTTTGAAACTATTCCCTAGGGTTCAAAGACAGAAAGAACCACGTTGAATAGAAAAAGAGCAAAGAATTCTAATCTCATCCATCCTATGAGTTTTTCTTTAAAATCAGAAAAAAATCAGATAATGATTTTGACATTTTCATAGGGCAACAATCAGCTAGAGCTGAGGGTGGCTGTCCTTTAGGAGTACATACTCCCCAGGTTAACAGTCCAAATGGCACTGCGGCCACATCTGGACTTCTGCTGGTCATCACACTTGAACTCTGCCTTTTGTTATGGTACAGAGGAACATGAAGCATTTCTTATACCCTGCTAAATTTACTGATTTACATCATCTGCCTTGCCTGCATGGGCTACTATAGAGGTATAGTACGTGACCACAGTTCCAATAGTGGGAACATAAACATTAATCGATTTCCCTAAAGTGACCCAACAGCACGTTTAAGCTGAAGACATTTTTATATGATGTTTGAAGGATATAAAAATTGCACTCAGATGGGGCCAAAATCGGGAACTTACTCATACACGGCTTTAGCATCCTCAGCACTTCTGTCCTTAAAATCAAGAAGCTCCTGAAGACTCTGGATATACCTAAAATGCAGATCAATGTGGTAAATCATAGGGTTCTTTTACATTCTGAAAGTTCAGCATTGTGAAAATTAGCTCAAAGGCTATTTCTAACACTTTATAATTTTTTTTTGGAGATATTATCTCACTCTGTCATCTTGAGTAGAATACCGTGGCATCACACCTCATAGCTACCTCAAACTCTGGGGGCTCAAAAGATCCTCTTTCCTCGGCCTCCTAAGCAGCTGGGACTAGGCACCTGCCACAATGCCTGGTTAGCTTTTCTATCATTTTATAATTTATTTAATTTATTTATTTTTGAGACAGAGCCTTAAGCTGTCATCCTGGGTAGAGTGTTGTGGCATCACAGCTCAGAGCAACCTCCAACTCCTGGGCTCAAGAGAGTCTCCTGCCTCCGCCTCCCAAATAGCTGGGACTACAGGTGTCTGCCACAACACTCAGGCTAGTTTTTGGTTGCAGCTGTCATTGTTCGGCGGACCCGGGCTGGATTTGAATCTGCCAGCTCAAGTGTGTGTGGCCGGCATCTTAGCCACTTGAGCCACAGGTGCAGAGCCATTTTATAATTTTTAATTTAGAACACTGCTATAAATTCTAGTTGGAGTAGAAATTTTATGCCCTTTCACGTTTGAATAAAGTGCTAGGAACAAAGTATTTGAAGATACATATTTTCTCCCAAAAACATACACCAAATGTGGTTTAAAAAAATTTTAAATTCCTACTCCTTCTTAAGTTCTATACCCTAAAATAGCTTTTAAATTTACAGTACAAATACTGATTATCATGAAGACTGAGAATCCATCAACAATAACTATGTAATCTTGGGGCAAAACACTTACCTTAGTATCAGTAAAATTAAGCCACAGTATATTGATTGCTTTAAGATCAAAATTAAATGTCTACATTTTAAAACCCTAATAGTAGATGTTTATATCTAGTCAACAAATCTTTACTGAAAGCCTACATTTTATTACAGTGTTCTTTTAAGCATAACTGAACAAAAAACATAAACGTCATGAAAATGTAGGTTTTTGATTTAACAATTAAAAGTAGCAAAGCACCTGTTAAGGAATGAGCAAAATGAGGAAGGCCAAATGTCTCATGGTCACACAGCCAGTACAATGGCACTGCAAGGCCAGAGCTAAAAATATCTTGCTACCTTTCAATTACTTTTTTTAACAGTGTAAGGTCTGCTTGTCTTGTCTTGTCTGTAAGTACTTTATCTACAACTGCCCTAACTTAGCAGGCTTCCAGAAGCAATAAAAGTGTTTTAAATATCTGTAAATCCATTTTGGTTTGACATGCAATATTCCTCACTGCATTCCCAAGTCAAGTACTTCTGATAGCTACTATTGCTTTAATCCTGAATTTTCTCTTACCAGCAAGAAAAGCAGTAATCTTTATTCAAGAGATATCTAACCAGGCTAAGCACAATAGGAAGACCCCATTTCTAAAAAAAAAATTTTTTTTAAATAGTTAGGCACGGTAAATATGTGCCTGCAGTCCTAGCTACTCAGGAGGCTGAGCCAGGAGGATCTCTTGAGCCCAGGAGTTGGAGTTTGCAGTGTGCTATGATCCTCCTCTGCACTCTAGCCTGGGAAACACAGCAAGACTATAGTTGAAAAAAAAAAAAAACCAACAGATTTGTGTACCTATAACATACTACACACAGATTATCCTGTTTTTAATGAAGAACTTTAAAAACAGGAAAAAGCTTCCATTGAATATTATATGTTCTCCTTTAGATTCTATTCATTGTTCCTGAACAAATTCCTCTCACTTAAATAACCTAACTATCAGCTCGGTACCTGTGGCTCAAGTGGCTAAGGCATCAGCCACATACACCTAAGGTGGCAGGTTCAAATCCAGCCCGGGCCTGCCCAACAACAATGACGGCTGCAACCAAAAAATAGCTGGGCATTGTGGCAGGCACCTGTGGTCCCAGCTACTTGGGAGGCAGAGGCAGGAGACTCGCTTGAGCCCAGGAGTCGGAGGATGCTGTGAGCTGTGATGCCATGGCACTCTACCCAGGGGGATAGCTTGAGGCTCTGTCTCAAAAAAAAAAAAAACCTAACTATCACATACTTGAACTAGTTAGCATCTGACAACTATTTTTATATAGAAGTCATCTGAGGTTAGATCAGTTTCTCCCACAAGCTACAATACTGACAAAAGGAAAACTAGGATCACCATAGGTCATAATTGGGAAGCGTCTCACAGCTGAACTTTTTCCATTTAAGACTTAACTCTGGGCAACTTCTGTTTTCAATGTACAGTACTTAAGAGAATAACACTTTTAAATTAACAAAGTTAAACAACAAAGCCTTGTACAGATGAGTGTACACCATGTAAGCTCATTTTGGAGAACAGATCAGTTTCTACACAATTCCAATAACTTGTAATTGTTTTTAAACAGAGTACAAGTTTTAACTTCTATGATTTATAAAAAGATATACTTCAATAAATTTGGTTAATTAAATACTATACCGCTATCCCCTTTAATGCATTTTATCATTCTGACTACAACATGGTGGAGTTCAGATAGACAAATCTGGGTCTGAACCCCAGCCCTACTCTCAGTGGATATCACCTTGGGCAAAGGACTTAACCTTTATGTGCCCCAGTTTCCTTATCTGTAAAACGGAGATAATAATACCTACTACATAGGGTTGTTGAAGAATTAATTGTAAAGTATACAAATACCTAGCAATTAGCAAATGGTATTTTTCTTAGAAGATCCCTGCAGATTTAATAATACAAATCTTAGAATGTACTAAAATTTAGTATTTTAGTGCAGTTCTGGAGTTCTGATTCGTTTTCTCAAAATCAAGGAGCGGCAGATCTGGTCAAGGATTCAGAGCACAAGCTCAGACACAAAGGAAAAAAGGAAAAAAATAAGGAGGAATACTGCTGCTACTTTAAGATTCCACTGAAGAGTAAAAAGGCATTTGCTATAAGCTTCAGTGAAGTCCACAAATTCACTGAAATTGCAAACAAAAGATGGGCATCTTACCAGCTTTGTACCAATTGAACGGATGGTGTCCTGAGAAGATTGTCTGGGAGGAGACTTATTTCTTTCATTATATTTGCCAATCTAACGGGCAACTCTTGCCGCAGAAACATAAATGAGGTCTTTTCGCAAGCGTTCACCGATCCTGAAACCAAACGTGAGCAGTAAAGCAGTAAGTAGAAGCCATAAGGTAACAAGAGAAGTCCCAGGACAAGGAGAAATAGGGAGTTATGTGGCAAGGCCAGAGTGGTACAATCACCCTGAAAGGGTGGGAAACAGGAGGCAAAGATACCCATGCCAGAGGGAGGCAAGGATGAGATAACCCCACCTCAAGTTATAAAAATCCAGAATGATCTTCCAACTCCTAGCATTCCAACGACTGTGTACAATTAGATACTTTCCTGTCTCCCTTACCTGCATCCGTACAGTGACTGCCCATCTTTGAACAAAGGTACCTACATATGTCTGAGCAATGCTCAGAGTCTACTTAACAGTAGAACCTGGAAAAATCTATGCTGTTATATACCTTGTTGCTGCTGTCATTTGGAATCTGTTTCCCAAACTTCAGGTTTAAAAAGAATGAATACCTAAGAAACAGGAAAATTTTAGGTGGGGCCAATGAGTGCAGTGGTATTTGATCCAGTTACAAATTTCTTTGGTTCTTCTCCTCTCCCACTCCTTCACTTAGCCTTGAAAAAAAAATTTAAAAGGGTGGTGCCTGTGGCTCAAGGAGTAGGGCGCTGACCCCATATGCCAGAGGTGGTGAGTTCAAACCTGGCCCTGGCCAAAAAAAAAAAAAATTAAAAAGAGAAAGAGGAAAATTTTGATATGCACATAGGAAGATCCACTATGGAACACTAATTACCATAAGCAAAGAAGCACTGAGTAGGGATGTCAGACACAGAAACCAAGAGCCACCAACACCTGCTCAGCCACCATCTTCAAGTAGGTTCTATCCAATCCTTTGATTCCTGGAAAGTCAATTGCCTCTTTCTCCACTTCAATATCAGGATGCTAAACAGAAGAGTTGTGGAATGGCCTTTTGCAAGCAGTTCCACTTAAAGTTAAAGTTAAAAGTCTTATTATTATATTATTTATTTTTGAGACAGAGCGTCAAGCTGTCAACCTGGGTAGAGTACCGTGGCATCACAGCTCACAGCAACCTCCAACTCCTGGGCTTAAGCAATTCTCCTGCCTCCAACTCCCAAGTAGCTGGAACTGCAGGTGCCCGCCACTGCTCAGTGCTATCCTGCACCTATGGTTAGCCTCACCTCTTGCAGCATGTACTGCCAATCTGTGTCTCACATGATCATTTACGTGGCTGCAGCACCAGGCTATTTTTTAATTGTAGTTGTCATTGTTGTTTGGCAGGCCCAGGCTGTATTTGAACCTGCCAGCTCTGGTGTAGGTGACTAGCGCCTTAGCCACTTGAGCTACAGGTGCTGAGCCAAAAGTCTTATTATTTTAATAATGCATTTTTATTTTTCGCTCTCTTGCCCAAGGCAGAATGCAGTGGCTGATCACAACAACTGATACCAGGAAAGTGGTGCCCCAGCCAGCTTAGCAGAGCAGGGCTAGGGGACCTGCCACCTCTGTCTTGGTGACAGCAGCCAGCAAAGGAACCAGCAGGCTGGAGCAAGCAGAGGAGCTTCCCTCCCCCACCAGAGGCTCCAGTAGAGTGGCGCTAGAGGACCTGCTGGCTCTGCCTTGGTGGCAGCCGGCACAAAAACCCGCAAGCTGGAGCAAAAAGGGGAGCTTCCTGCTCCCACTGGAGGCTCCAGTAACAAAAAAGACCTGGCCGATCTGGGGAAAGCACTAGAGATTCCTCCAGTGCATCCCTGATTGGTCCATTTTCAATCCTGCTCCTGACTGGTCTATTTTATAGACCAATCAGATAAGCTCTCAGCTCATTGGACAACTGCCCCTATATAAACCCCTGAGTAAAGAGCCTAGGAGCAGATCATGGCAGACCTTAGAGGAAGATAGAGCAGAAGAGCAAGACTTTAGCAGACTATCCCAGACCTCTGAGGGAGAAAGAGGAACAGTTATAACACCTGGATCCTGTTCTGCAAGGAAGTTTGGCTCTTTGTAAGAGCTGTAACACTTGCATCCTGCTCTACATGGAGGTTTGGCTCTTTGTAAGAGCTGTAACACTTATACCCTGCTCCACAAGGAGGTTTGACTCTTTGTAAGAGCTGTGACATTTGCATTCTGCCCTGCAAGGAGGTTTGGCTCTTTGTAAGAGCTGTAATAATGTCTCTGTAAATAAAACCTAACTTACTGTCCATCCTGTGGTCCATCAATTCGCATCGTGGAGACCAAGAGCCTGGAAATCCAAAGTCAAAAATCCGGTATCACAACCTCAACACTCCTGGGCTCAAGTGATCCTCCTGCCTTAGCCTCTGGAGTAGTGAGGACTTCTACCATGCCCACCATGACCTAATTTTTCTACTTTTAGTAGAGAAGAGATCTCACTCTTGCTTAGGCTGGTCTTAAAATTCTGGCCTCAGCCTCCCAGTGTGTGCTAAGATTACAGGTGTGAGCCATCGTACCCTGCTCAATAATAATATTGCTACTGTAGCAAAGATAACCTTAGCAAAAAACAAGATCGTCAATAGCAGAAATTATAACATTAAAAAGAAATATCTTCCGGTGAAAGTTTCATGGCCTACAAGGCCAAATTAACCTTCATCATACTAGTCATTTTAAAGTGGGGAAAATAAAAAAACAAACAAAAACAAAACAGAACCCTGAAGGCTTTGAGCCAAAAATTTTGCTAGTGCAAGCTACAGATAAAGTTGCCAACCACGCGTGATGTTAGTAACCTAATAGCTCTCACAATGCACAAGATAACTTTTTCTACTCAAACGTTATGACTTCATTGAAGTTGCTTAAGAGTTTTCCCTTTTGCCCTCAATTGCCCCTATTTGGGAAGTCACAGTTTAACGCTTAACTTTGCAGTTCCTTCTGCAATCCGTTGGACGCCTTCTAGAGAGAAATAGGGTAAAATGTGGTAAACACCACAGCATCTCTTAATCACGCACTCTACACGTGCTGCAGACGCTTTTGCAGCTGACGAAATGAATGTGCTGTTGGCGGAAATACTTCTTAAGCCACAGCCAAGGAAAACATTCTAAGAAATATTGGGCTAGTTATAACCTGCTTTCCCCATCATCATGCCAATTCTATACAATGATTATATGGAAAACCGGGCATTTATTTTGTCACTGTGTGCGGGCTCCAAACGCGATTCCTGGAGGGGAGGTGTGACGCTGCCGCCCCTCACCAGGCTCAGCTGCTCGCTCGGAAGGGGCCTGGCGGCGACCGTGCACCTGCACACGTGCGCAAACGGGCGGGAGCGCTCACTGCCCCGGCCCTGCCGGTGGGTTTCCAAACAATATGCCGTAAAAAGCCACACGCCCCACTTGCCTACCCGGGAGGTAAGCGCCGGCACCACCAGGGAGGAAGGAAGTCCCTGAGGCGCAGGGGACGGAAACCTGAAGGAGAAGGGGTGCGCCTGGACCCGAAGGAGCCCGCGCCGGCAGGCCTGCTGGGCGGCCGCGGCTCCCCGCCCGGCGCGGCGCACCGAGGCCCGAGGCGGCAGCCGCACTCACCGAAGTCCAGGAACTGCTTCATGGAGAGCGGGGACGGCGAGAAGCGGGCGTAGAAGTCCACCTGGCCCGGAACGCCGCTGGCGGGCGCCGGGCCGGAGCCCGAGTCCGAGCTGAGGCTGCGGCCGGAGCGGGGGCCGGCGGCGAACGGCCCTGGGCCTGGGCCGGCCCCGCGCAGCAGCCGCGCCAGCCTCATGCCGAACCCCGCCGGAGGAGCCGGAGCCCCCGGCGCCAGGTTGCCGCAGGGCGCCGCGGTCGGGCGCTACGTGAGGGACGTGGCGGGCCGCGGGGGCGGGGAGCGGCTGTCACCGCCGCGGCCACCGCCCCCTCTCCGGAGCCCGGCCTCCTGGGCCGCGGGGCGGGGCGCAGACAGGGCGGGAGGCGGGGAGAGGGAAGGGGAGGACGCGCGCGGGGACCGCCCCGCCGGAGTCCCGCCCAGCGGAGAGCCGTGGAGACGGCGCGGGGGGTCAGTCCCCGACCTGCGTGGCAGGCGGTGCGTGCCGCCGGCGTCCCTGCGCAGTTGGGCGGCAGCACCCGGCGCTCTAAAAGGCGAGGCCGCGAGGAGCGTCCCTCTAGCACCCACAAAGCGTGCGGATGCCCGCCTGGTCCGGTCCGCGGTGTCATGCGCCCCCTTCCCACGACTGGAACAAATCCCATCTTTCTGCTTCCTTTGCCCTCTCGGTCTCAGCCAAAAGGCTCAAGGACAGGGCTGCGCTCCGCGTGTACACCCCGCGATGCCTGCTGCGAGCGCGTTCTGGAAACGCTCCTCTGTCTCACACACATTTTACAGAAATAAACCCGAGAGCTTCAGGAGCCCTCCCTCGCCAAGCAGGGGTACCTAAATAGGAATGTTGAACACTGGGTGTGTGGCCCTAAATGGTATCTTAGCGACTGCAGTCCTAGAGACTTGGCATCCCAACTTGAAGCGTTCCCTGAAGGCTCGTGGCATGGTCTGCAGAGTACTGAACGGATCCCTCCACTCCCCAGCCCTTCTCTCAGGGCCTTCTTAGGGCCACAATTTGGTGGCTCCACCCTTTCCCGTTTTCTAAATAGTGAACATAGGACTGGACAATTTCTACTACTGGTTTAATCCCGTGGACAGAGCTGCAGTTAATACTAGAAATCACTTCTGTCTCTTCCCTCCACTGCTGGTGTGCTTTAGATGCAACAAAATTACCAATGGTGTGAAGTTTATCAATCGGGTAATACAGGTGGGGGGCAGCTACTGGTCTAGAATAACACTTTACTTCTCCATACTGGACGCAGAGCTGTATAAAAAATACAAGGAATGGGCTCGGCGCCTGTGGCTCAATCGGGCTAAGGCGCCAGCCACGTACACCCAAGGTGGCGGGTTCGAATCCCCAGCCCGGGCCCGCCAAACAACAATGATGGCTGCAACCAAAAAATGGCCAGGCGTTGTGGTGGGCGCCTGTGGTCCCAGCTACTTGGGAGGCGGAGGCAGGAGACTATCTTGAGCCCAGGAGTTGGA
>CAUYQV010089776.1:0-20806 GCA_963574575.1 Galagoides demidoff
ACAACAAAACAGCCAGGTGTTGTGCTGGGCACCTGTAGTCCCAGATACTCGTGAGGCTGAGGCAAGAGAATCACCTAAGCCCAAGAGCTGGAGGTTGCTGTGGGCTGTGATGCCGCAGCACTCTACCAAGGGTGACATAGCAAGGCTCTGTCTTAAAAAAAAAAACAAAACTGCAGTAAGGCACCACCGGTACATATAGGCACCGACTGGCAAAAACTTCCAAGCTTGAAAATACCAAGCGTGGCTGAGCGAGCTCTCACAATGCCCGGCGGGAGGCGGCAGGAGCCAAGGGCAAACCCCAGTGCGCATGTGCGCCCTGGTTGCAGTTCTCCTGCAGAGAGGGCGTCTGAGCAGGTGCACCAGACCCTTGGCAGCCTGGCGTTTGCTAGAATCCCAACCCAGAAACCAGGCAAAGGTCCCAAGTGTCTACTGAGAGTGAACTGGGTTATAGTCATATGTAACAGAATATTACACATCTGTAGAAATGAATAAAATGAAACTAACTACAAAGAGGAGCTGAATTTCAGTGTTCAGGGAGGGAAGCAAAGCCCCGGGTGGTACTTCCATCCGACACTTGCATATTGTTTCTGAGACGAGGCACTGGAGGATGTACGCAGGTGTGCATACCGAGCCGGTTAAACTATAAATAAAAGTTCACTCCCACCCAATGGATGAGCTGCAGGATATGTGGCACATTCCCTGCGTGAAGGACACGGCTGCAACTCGGACTTTAACCTTCCGTGTGTAAACTGTGTGACATAATGGTTTGTATCCTTTTATTAATCTCTAATAAAAAAAACAATAACTTTAAAAAATTATAAATAAAAGTACAGAGAAGTATTTATCACACACTCGGGATAACGGTGAGCTGTGGAAGAAGGGAGGGGGTCATAAGTATGGAGCAGCCCGCGAAGATCCCTGGGGCCCTGGGAATGAGAATTGTGTATGTTTTGTTTGTGTCCTTGCCTGCCTGCCTGCCTGCCTTCCTTCCTTCCTTCCCTTTCTCTCTCCCTCCCTTCCTTCCTCCACTCCTCCCTCCCTCCCTCTCTTCCTTTCTTCCTCCTTTTGACAGAGTCTTGCTCTGTTGCCTAAGCTGAAGTGAGGTGGCAGGGTCAAAGCTCACTGCAGCCTCAAACTCCTGGCCTCAAATGATTCTATTGCCTCAGCCTCTCAAATTACTAGGATCACAGGTATGAACCAGGGCACCTGGGCTGCCCTGCACGTCTAGGGTTCAGAATGGAGTGGGGCTGGGTCGGGTGTGAGGGCTGACGTAGGAACAGCAAATACTACCACCGGTGGCCAGAGGATGCAGGAGGCAGCTCTGTGAGGAGTTAACCCTCTGTTACAATGTTTGCCTTTCAAAATACAGAATAAAATATGCTTTTCATAGTCCTCAATTGTTCTTTAGAAATAAAGTGACATATCAAATAACATAAAATAAATGTCTCACTATTTCATATCCTCAGAAAATACCGATAACAGCTTATAATGACTAAATGGCACATCCATTATTAGCCCCTGATACTAATTTTTATTAGACTTAGATGTTACATTCTTCTCAGACATGATATTTGTCATTTATTCCTTTTAAGAGAATAATTTATACTTCCCTTCTCTATGCAAGTAATCATCATTTTATCCATTAAATATAATAAGAAATTTGCATTCAATAGAAAATATACAAACTGCTAACATGCATATTTTTAATAACATTCCAGAAAGAAATTAAAGTAATAAATTACTTTTGAATATGCTGATTAAATAAATTTTGTGGAACCATTATTTCAAGTCCAATGAAAGGAGTATGAAAGTAATTTTAAAAAATATTTAAATTGCTGAGAATATTATTAATTTTATTGCTTTAGGAATAGGAAGAAGTATTTAAACTACTACTCTGTTATCACCACATAACTGACAGAGAACAGCTGTAGAATTTTTTTTTTTGGTCATACTTCTGATTTAATTTCATTTCTTTTTTTTTTGAGACAGAGCCTCAAGCTATCTCCCTGGGTAGAGTGCCATGGCATCACAGCTCACAGCAACCTCCAACCCCTGGGCTCAAGCGAGTCTCCTGCCTCAGCCTCCCCAGTAGCTGGGACCACAGGCATCCGCCACAACACCTGGTTATTTTTTGGTTGCAGGTCATTGTTGTTTGGCGGGCCCAGGCTGGATTCGAACCCACCACCTTAGGTGTATGTGGCTGGCACCTTTGCCACTTGAGCCACAGGCGCTGAGCCTAATTTCATTTCTAATACATTGTTGCAGGAAGACGAGGCCCAATGGAGAGAAAGAGCACCCAAACACCATAGTTATAAGAGGAAGGGCTTTATTCATCGGCCGGGAGCTTATGGCATAGAAGATTTCCAAATGGCCGTGCTCCCTGACTGGCTTGGTCTTTCCCTTTTTATTGACAGTCAAAAAGTTCCACCCCACAAGTATCCTTCCCATTGGCCAGTTTGAATCAAGCGGGAGATGCTACTCTAGCCCCTACAGAACTACAGGATTTCACAGAACTTGGAAATTTCCAAGTTCCAGGAGGTTAAGCCTATAAATTTCCAGGAGCTGAGTCACCATGGAGAGGGCCCTGCAGGTGCATCCTTGTGGTCTTCCTAAGAAGACCTGTTCTCCCGGACCTCACCCCTCTCCAGTATCCTCTCTCAACATAATCACAGCAAATATCTTTTAATGTTGTATTTCTTGCTCCAAGAACCAACCAGGAGTTTGGTTCTAGCACAACCAAACTCCTAGGCTGACAATATTTCTAAAGGCTTTTTAACTTCTGTAAGTAATTGTTATCATTTTTGCCACATTGTTCCAGGTAGAAGGGTTGACTATAACTATTAAAGAATGATTTCATTAAAGAATCCAATCTTTACCATGAATATAACTTACTGAGAAGACAAAAAATAAAATAAAAGTAAAAGTAAAATTAACAAAATAAAATAAAAATCGCTGATTCAATTGGTGCACCTGGGGAATTAATATTAAGGGCAATTAAAAATTAAGCATTTATTTTACATATTTGACAGTTTATTCAGGAACAGCTGAAGGATGAAAGATATGGTTGTCCAGGACACATTGTGGGGATGTAGGGAGTTCTAAGTTACTTGAGTATTCACCTACCTTATTATGGTTTGTTGCGAACCAGCTTGGGAAAGGGGAGTGAACCAGAGTGGAATTGGTGGAGACTGAGAAAAATACAGCATAAGAGAAGACACAGAAATGAAAGATGGGATCAGGAGGACGGACTGAGCTGATGGCTGCAGTCAGCACCAAAGCACAAAATCAGCTTTATTTTATAGTATCTGTACAGGATTGTCTAGGGGAAAGTAGCATAGAGAACATGGGGAAATAGCATAAACAAAAGACATAATTTTGGTCTTCCAGTGCAATTGGAAAATATAAATGACTTTAATAAAGACAAATCATCATGTTAATGATTTCTACTTCATTAATATAACAAGAAGTAAGAAGGGCAAGATCATGAGGATCTCAGCATAGTTGACAAAACAAAAGAAGAACTATGTGACTCAGTAGTTTCTACTCAACTTCATCAGCATGTTCCAAGAAGTAAGAAGGCAAAGATCACAAGGGTCTCTGTGTAGTTAACTGGACAAAGAAAGGGCTATGGGACTTCTGGCAGAGGGAGCATGAGGAAAGGAATATGGTTATTTTGGGAATGGAGGAGAAGCAGTTGGGGGTTCATTCCCTGAATGTTCCCCAGGCTGTGAGGGCCCTGCCAGCCTGCTCTCCAGAATGGTTAAGGAAAGAAGGCAGTGAAATACAGTTAGTTGTGTATATGCTATTTGGGAGAAAGTTGGTCACTCTGCAGGCACTTGGAATTGTTTTGTCCAAGTTCACTCTCTGCACTATGACTTCTAAATTTAATGGATGTTCTCAAATTTTATCCCACTGACCTGTATTTCTCCCTGTTTCTTCCTCCCTTCCTCTTCCCCTTTGCCTTACCCCAGTATTGTACATCATGGCAGTGACAGGTTTCTAACTTGAACCCGAACTCCAGTTTTGCTTCCTAAAATCATCCCCCTCATTTGCTGTCAGACAAATTTCATCGGAATTCAAATGGTGTCCCATTTCCTTTATGCATAACCTTCAGTGACCTGGTCATCACCTGCCACATAAAAACCATTCAATCCTTGTTCTCTCCCTTTCTGTTAGGTAACTGCTCCAGAAAAGCTCCTTCCCCAGAAACCCCCTTCCTGCTTTCTCTTAAAGTTACATCTCCTTTCCAAGCACAGGGAGTTGCCCTCTAAACAACAGAGAGTGGCCTGCTTATCTCATCTCCCTGTCCCAATTACCCGTGGAAAATTTCAAACTTATAGCCTGCCCCTAAAGGCTCTTCCTGCCAGAGTAGTAACTCCTTATTGGCAATCCTACCATCCCGTCATCATTCTGAGACTTCCCCTAACCGAACCTATATATGGGTGTGCTTTTCTTTTGCGCTCTCTCTCTCTCCTTTCCCTCCTCTTTTCTCTCCTCCTTAGTGCTGCTCTGCAGCATCTCTCCCCCACCAATAAAGACCTTTCGTACAAGCCTTGGTGGTCTCTGAGATCTCTGCCGGTTGAGTGCCACCCTTTCACTTTCTGCCTTGACTTTTCCCACACTTTGCTTCTTCAGGACTGAGTTACTAACACTTGTTCTCAGTTACCAGCTATCCCGTCATAAAACAACCCTTCCAAACACCCTGGAATAGTAATAACTTGAGCATTTCAGATCAGGAAATTAAAGTTTAGAAGAGCAAACTCAGTTGTTCAGTCAGTTGCACACTTGCTCCAACGTCACAGAAGCCAAGTGCAGACACAGACATAAGGGCTAGATCTCAAGGCTATGATCATTTCCTGTTGCCTCTTTGCCTTTTCTGGAAGGTTCCCAAAAGGATGTAAGATGTCTCTGAGCCTTTGAATAGAACTCTGTCCTCTCCTTTACAAGCTGGCCAAGGTCACCTAACTTCTATGTCCTTCATGTCCTTCCCATTGGCCTTCCTTGGCCCATCAGCACACTCAGAGGGTCTGCTGTTCGATGGAGCCTTCTCACATGGTTTGTATTTGTGTCCTTGGTGCTGGTGACTGCATGGGGACAGAGTATATGCTCACCTGGGGGTGATTTTGCTCACCTGGGGGGACATGGGGCACTGTCGGAGCCATTTTGGTTGTCATATCATGGGGAGAGACAGAACTGGCACCAAGTAGACAGAGGCCAGGGGTGCAATGAACACTCCATGATGTGCAGGCACCAATGTCCCGAATGGCACTAGTGCTGAGGTGAGGTTGAGAACCCCTGGCTGCCAGTGCTGTTGCCCCACCTAGTTACCCAATTTCAGCTGTGCCATGGTGGCCCTTGATGCTCAGCTGTGACACATTTGCAGATTTCTGGATCTTTTTCATTCTGACCGTGGCTCATCTTTTATCACAAAGGGCATTTGCAGAAGGCCACTGGCCGAGTGTTTAAGGGGCATCCCATGCTGTCCAGCATCCCCGCATGTCTGCAGTGGAAATGCCTCCCAGACAATTGATTCAGAGAAATATCTGACCGAACCTCCCTCCTCCAGGTCCACACACCCCAGCCTGGTGATTGGATACAACTGTCCCCAGAAAGAGACCATTTCCTCTAAGCTGCTCTGAGTAGGGGTCCTATGAAATTATATTTAGCTGTCTTGAAATGTGGGGATTCTGCTCTGATCCTGCCAGACAAAAGGATTAGTCAAGTAGGATAGATCGGAGAAGAGGTGAATTATAGAAACTGGGTCGGCCCTGCCAATGTTAAGGTGGTATAGAAAGAACAAGGACCAGCGTGTGGAAGGGGATACCGCAGATGCTGCTGGTGGCAGCAGTCAGCTCTCCCTTTGTTTACAAGGTCCAGCAGCAGTGGCTGAATCAGCAGCTGCAGCTGACATTGACCCGCTATGGAGCCAAGTACACTCACGTGACGATGGCCAGTGCTGATGCTGCTGGGTGGGCACCACCAGCACAGCTTCAGCTGTGAGTGTGCACACAGAACCACAGGCCACACACACGGTGCTGCTTCTCCTGGGCAGCCTTGGGTTCTGCCCTATATGATGACTTTACCAAAGCACTGTGGTAAATGAGGCTGCGCCTGCTCAGGGACACCACCCTTGACTTTACCAAACCACTGTGACAGTGAATCTCAGACTGGAGGTAGCTGTGCCCCTTTGCTTCTATGTTTGTGGGTGGGCCATGGAATGTCACTGCATAAGAAATGGGGGTTGCCTTGTGGCCCATCTATTGCCCTTGTGATTATTGACAATGACACCAAGATCAGAAAGTCAATCTGAATACCCTCAAGTGGGTGGTAATGGTCCAACCCCAGACTACATCCTTGCTATCTAGAAAACACTGTGCCTCTGGGAGTCCTTCAAAACTGACTGCATCTGGGACTTCAGGAGGGGAACATGGTTGAGGTCGGCTCCATCCCACCCTCAGGGCCCTTCAATGGTAGCTTTAATTAACTATGGTGTGAGATTAATGAAAGGACTTTGGTCCTGGCATCTGCTGAGCAAAAGAATCTGACTGGCTGGCAGAATGGCGAACCCGTATAAAAGTCTGAGAACAAACTGGGAAACAGTTTTTGAGGAGAGTGGGGACTGTCGGGAACACTTCCAGCACTCACTCCCTCTGCCTTGCTTTCCTCTTTGGTAAAAGGAGCCGGGCACCTTCTCCCTCTCTCTTGCTTCTTCCCTGGCCATGTGATCTTTGCATACTCCAGCTCCCCTTCTCTTTCTGCCATGAGTGTAGCAGCCAAAGCCCTCTCCAGAAGCAGGTGCAGGCACCATGCTTCTTGCACAGCCTGCAGGACCATGGGCCAAATACACTCCTTTGCTTTATAAACTACCCAGCCTTAGGAGTTGCTCTGTAGCAATACTCATGAACTAAGCCACCATCTAAGAAAAGAGTCAGGACCATGACTTGGAAAAGAAGGCTTTCTGTAGGTAAAATCCTTTCTACCTTATCAAACTATATTTTGTTGTTTTATTTTCCTATCCTTGATTCATTTAAAAGAATAGCATTGCATGGCCCAAATAAAAATGTGTTTGTTTTTAGAAGAGAAGAATAGTAGGACTAAGGAGATTAAATTTACTTTATCTGCAGTCTTTGAACAAGTAGGGTGGGTGGTGGCAGGTGTGGAAAAGAGAAAAGCAAGGTAGACTGGGGTAGCTGGGGATGGAACTTGGCCAAAGAAGTGTCCTTGGACATTTTGCTAGAAAGCTGATATTTCCAGCACACTAAAGGAACAGACAGCCCCATGTGTATAAATGCTAGTGAATTCCTGTAAGCTCACCTAGTGAAAGCTTGTGAGATCTTCCAGATACCCACAAAGAAGTTATTTGTTCTCTTGCCTAAAGGGCAGGTCTTTCCCAAGTTTCTTAGGGACCTCATCAGCTTTAATATAAGCTCACTTAGTTAATTGGGCTTTATGGCTGGTCCCTGAGCTACCAATTAGCTGGATTATATGGTTAGAAAACAACAGAGCCAGCTCCGCGCCCATAGCACAGTGGTTATGGTGCCAGTCACATACACTGAGGGTGGTAGGTTTGAACCTGGCCCAGGCCAGCTAAACAACTGCAACAAAAAAATAGCCAGGTGTTGTGGCAGATGCCTGTAAGTCCCAACTATTTGGGAGGCTGAAAGAGAATTGCTTAAGTCCAAGAGTTTGAGGTTGCTGTGAGCTGTGATGTCACCGCACTGTACCGATGGCTACATAAGACTGTCTCAACAACAACAACAAAAAAAACAAAAAAACAAAAATAGACCCATTAAGGTTATAGCTTCATCATTTACCAGACACAGTACATATTTTACCTGAAATCTACTCCATTCATTGTTTCATGAATGCTGTTGGTGGGGTCCAGACCACACATGAGGCTTCCAGTGTTCATTATTCCAACTCAAACATGTACGCATTCTGCAAATCACGTGTAGCTCATGGCACTGAATAAAACGTGGTGCAAAATCAGAACTAATTTGGCCTAACATGGAGCTGCAATCTCCAGTGTATCGGAAGAATCAAATGTGCATCCTCTCCATTGCTAATACTGAACAAAGAGACTGAAGGAAAAGTAATTCTACTGGTGAAATCCATAGCGTTACTAGAAGGAAAAATGGTTTATTGCACAGAGAAAAAT
The DNA here is from genome assembly GCA_963574575.1 of Galagoides demidoff. Classification (NCBI taxonomy): domain Eukaryota; kingdom Metazoa; phylum Chordata; class Mammalia; order Primates; family Galagidae; genus Galagoides; species Galagoides demidoff. The sequence continues at coordinate 8,159 of CAUYQV010089776.1, forward strand.
GTCAAGTTTTTTTCCTAAGTAAAGTATTATTTATATTTCTCAGTTACATCTGAGCTTTTAAGAGATTAATCAAGAAAAAAATGTTAACAAATGCTAAGTGATTTTTTTGAGATTCCCCTAGAATGAGTTTTTTAACATTTTCTTGAAAAGGAAGTCTATAATAAAAGTGTGAAGCATATTTTTAGGAATCTTTTTTGGGGCTGAGTAAGATCTTAACTTGCAAAATAATTTTCAAGTGAAAATTTGGCCTGGACATGGGAAAGATGTGAATCCATTGAGTTACATCTGCACAGAACATGCCAGAGGGTGAATGACAAGATAAAGCCTTACTCTTACACAGCAGGAGCTCAGTCTAAGAGGTTTGATGATTTAATGAGTATTTCTGAGATTTTGGATCATAATTAATTTGACTTTTTTCGCTAAATCCCATGCAGTTCTCCATCATCAAATGATTTAACCAGGCTGGGAATTTAAATTATAACTTTACTGTGAGCAAGAACTTTGGGGTATAAATCAACAAACATGTCTTAGGATTTCATAAGTTAAATGTCATTAGTAAAAGCAGTCCTGCAGGAATTGAGGGAAAAAATACAGATACTGAAGAACAATTCACAATTTATTTCATTTTATTCTATTTTTGGATCTGCACTCTGTGAAGAAGATTTTTTGCGTTAATTAGTATGAATGATTTGCCTGAATTATCTTAACAAAAGATATATTTCTGCATGTGATAAATAATTTTTTAGAAATTTTATTATGAATATAAATCTGAAATAGGAATCAAAAACTATGAGTTCAAATTCTGGGTGTGTCACATCCTTGCTGTCTGTTCTTGGACAAATTACTTCATTGCCAAATCCCAGTTCCAACTTCTCTGAATGAAGCTACAAATACCGTCCTTCTTGTTGCTGGAGAATTAAATAACTGGCATTATACAAAGTATCTCCACAATGCTTGCTGTGTAGTCCAAACTTCCTAGACACTTGTTGAAAGCACCCACAGCTTTTCAGCTGCCACATTCTGGTCTTCACTTCCACTTAGCAACTTGAACTCAGGGAGAGACAGCTTTAGACTCTTATCCTTTTCTCCTCTGTGAGAATCACGTGACATACTCAAACTGTTGATTTACTTGCTTTTAGATGAAGAAACTCCTTATCATTTGGAAGATTGAATGGAGAAAGACAATTTCAGTTCTCTTTCTTTTTTCAGAGTTGTTTATCTTTCAAATGGTTACAAATTTCAACTTGTCCATGATTGCTACTGGATAGAACAGGTAAGGGATGGGGATCCTTGCAAAATGCTATGCCTTGGTTTATCGTAATTGTTTGCCTTTCTACAGGGCTTGATGCTTTCAATAAAGTCTTACTGTGCCCATGCTCCAATGTTCTTTCCATAGCAGTGCTACAAGGTAGGAGGGGTTGTATGATTTTCCATTTGAAATGAAGACATTAAAGTGTAGGGAGCCTGAAGTAGTTTCTGAAATTCACCTGATAAACCATGCATAGAGAAGTGATATTTCGTATGCCCCTGATGATCCCATGGACTCATCACTAAATGCAAAAGGGAAACATAATTTGACATTAGTCATCTCAATACCACCATTCAAATGTTTAAAATTAGGCATCTTTTTTCAAATAAATGGACCTTCTTTTACACATACAGAGATGTGAATGTGCATAAAACATATCTACAGGGATGTCTAAGTCCGTGTCAATATGCACCAAATATTATGATGCATACTTAATTATTTAAATTGTCTTTTGACTCCCAGCAAGGTGCAGGGAGAAGAGGTGGGAATGAGGTTGGATTGATTGCTGAGATGCAGCAATGTGGTGGAAAATAAATCACACTGAGCTCTGCCTTTCCATTTTCTAGGTAGCACATAATGCACTTTATCTCTCTGAAAGCCAGTTCTATCATTTGCAAAATTAGGAATAATGATGCTAAATGGACCAAAGAAAGACTGTAGAACATGCCTAACAAAATGTGACCACAGGGTAGATGCTGGGTCACATGCTAGCCTCCTTTCCTTCTGGATTTCAGCTTTGTAAATGGAGGAGTGTGAAAACTTACACGTATAGTTTGATAAATTATTACAATCCAGGCCATTGAGTTTAGGAAACAGGATGTTGATGGCACAGCAAAATCCTCCCTTGTGCCCTCAGGGAGGTAGATAGTAGCTTCCCACTTCTCCCCAGAGGTGACCTCTATTTTGAATTCCAGCCGCAGGATTAACTTTGTCCTGGTTTTGAACATTATAAAAGGGCATCAGACAGTTTGTATAGTTTTGTGTCTCACTTCTTTCCTTCAGTGAGATCATACTTGTGATGTTCATTCACATTGCATGTCACCACGTGTGTGTCACTCATTTTCATCACTGTCAGGTTGTTTATGACTTATGGCTATTGTGCAAATGCTGTAAATGTTCCTGTGTCTGTGACCACTCCTGCATACAGGCATGTTCTCACTGGGCTGTGCACTAGCACCACTGGGTCAGATTGCTCCTACATATTTCCAACCAAAGCAGTTAACAAATGAAACTGATTTTCAAAGTAGTTGTACAAGATACCTTCTCACCAGCAGTGTATTAGAATTCAACTGTGCTGCCTTCTAACCAGTACAAGTTGCTGTCAGCCTTGTAAACTAGCCATTCTGGTGGGCTGTGGTGCTATCCCATGATGGCTATGATTAGTTTTTCCTAAAGGTTAATGAAATTTAGCACCCTTTAACATATTTGTCAACCCATGGTGTAATGGACTGAGAGTTTATGTCTCCTTGAAGTTCATACATTAATGCCCTAACCCCCAATGTGATGGTATTTGCAGATGAGGTCTTTGTGAGGTGACTGTGGTTGGTTAAGGCCATGAGGGTGGATCCTATGATGGGATTAGTGCCCTTATAAGGAGAAGAAAAGCATCCCTGTGTGTGTATCCCCATGATGTGCACTCCAGCACTCTCTCTCTTCCATATAGGAACACAGCAAGAAGGTTGCAGTCTGCAAACCAGGAAGAGAGCCCTCACCAGACAATGGATCTGCCAGCACCTTGATCTTGGACTTCCCAGCCTCCAGAACTGTGAGACATGTCTGTCATTTAAACCACCTAGCCTGCAGTGTTTTGTTATAGCAGTCTGAACTGACTACAGAACACAGATATCCTCTTGCAAAGTGCCTATCTGGTTTTTTTGTTGATTTCTATATTGAGTTGTGTATGTTTTTCAAAAAATGACTTATAGCTCTTTATACATACCAGAAACAGGTTGTCTTTTATTTTTATGCTCTGCTAATGTATTTTCCTATTCTTGTTTTGCCTTCTGACATTCTTAGTGGTATATTTTTGTGAACTAAACCTCACATTTTAATAAAATCTAAATTGTCAATACTTCAGTAGTAGTGCTTTTTGTGATCTAAAAAGAAATTTTTGTATCTTTATCATAAATTTATTGTCTATAGTATCTTCCAGAAGCATTACTGTTTTGATTCTAAATCTACAATCCTAGAAGTAACTTCAGTGAATAATGTATTAGGGTATATTAATTTTCTAGGGTTGCCATAGATGGGGTGGTTTCAACAGTAAAAATATATTTTCTGGCTCGGCGCCTGTGGCTCAATTGGCTAAGGCGCTAGCCACATATACCCAAGGTGGCGGGTTCGAATCCCCAGCCTGGGCCCGCCAAACAGCAATGATGACTACAACCAAAAAATGGCCGGGCGTTGTGGCGGGCGCCTGTGGTCCCAGCTACTTGGGAGGCAGAGGCAGGAGACTCACTTGAGCCCAGGAGTTAGAGTTTGCTATGAGCTGTGATGCCATGGCACTCTACCCAGGGGGATAGCTTGAGGCTCCGTCTGAGAGAAAAAAAAAAATGTATATATATATATATACATTTTTTTTTTTATCTCACAATTCTGGGAGGCAGGAAGTACAAGATCAAGATGTTGGCAGGGTTGGTTTCTTCCAAGGCCTCTGAACTGGGCCTGTAGATGGCTGTCTTCTCTTTATGTCTTCCCATGATCATCTCACAGTGGTCCCTGTGTCCTCAGTACTTCTGCTATGACAACATTGCTCATATTGCATTGGGGCACATTCTAATGACCTCACTTCAATCTCCTCTTTAAAGACTCCATTTCCAAATATAGTCAAATTCTGGCATATGTGGTGGGGGTGGACATAATTCAGTCAATAACTTAAGGGTAAAATTTTCTTTTTCATATAGATGTCTGTTGACCTAGTACATTTACTGAAGAAAATGGTTTTCTTTTATTATTTTGGTACCAAATTAACTAGAAATTAAGTATCTATCTGCATGCACATGAGTCTGTTTCTTCTTTTTATAATTTTATGACAAAATGCAAATTAGAAAATATGCAGAGTGAACAATTAAAAGATCTAATGTACAATATGGATACTATAGTATATTGTACTCAGAATTTTTTCTAAATGAGTACATTATAGTTGCTCTTGCCATGGGGGAGGGGAATATGGGTAAACTATGTGACATAATGGATATGTGAACTTGTTCCCCTATAATCACCACTTTACTATTAATATATGTATTTTACAATATGTTTTATGCCTTAAAGTGGTACAACTTGTTTTTTAAAACTTATAGGTTAATTATAAATCTTGATATGCATGGAGTAAAATTTTTTGATTTATCCTTCTTCTTTAACAGTGTCTTGGCTAATCTTGGTTCTCTTTATTTCTATAAACATTTTCTTCAAAGCTCTTCCCCCCAGAAAAACATTATAGGTCAATTTGGGGAGAATTTATATTGCTACAATATATATATTTTTGGAGACAGAGTCTCACTTTGTCATCCTTGGTAGAGTGTCTTGGCATCATAGTTCACAACAACCTCAAACTCTTGGGCTCAAGTGATTCTCTTGTCTCAGCCTCCCAAGTAGCTGGGACTATAGGCGCCCACCACAATGCCTGGCTAATTTTAGAGGTGAGGTCTCACTCTTGCTCAGGCTGGTCTTGAGCCCTTGAGCTCAGGCAATCCACCTGCCTCCTGCACTCTGGGAGAAGGGCCAATATTGCTACATTATTTGGTCTTCTAACCCACTAACTCACTTATGGCTCCATTATGTAGATCTTTTCTAATTTATTTTAATAATATTTCTCGGTTTCTATGCAGAGATTTTGCACATCCTTCATTAAATCTGTTCCTACATTTAAAAATTTTTGTTATTATTGCAAATTGTGTTATGTAACATAGGTGGTAGATAGAATTTTAGTTGATTTTAAAATTAACTTTATATTAACAAGCTTGCTGAATACGTTTATTAATTCAATATATTTATATTTTTGAGACAGAGTCTCAAGCTGTTGCCCTGGGTAGAGTGCCTTGGTGTCATAGCTCACAGCAACCTCAAACTCTTGGGCTTAAAGAATCCTCTTGCCTCAGCCTCCCAAATAGCTGGGACTACAGGTGCCCACCACAATGCCTGGCTATTTTTTGGTTATAGTTGTCATTGTTGTTTGGTGGGCCCAGGCTGGATTTGAACCCGCCAGCTCTGGTGTATGTGCCTGGTACCCTAGCTGTGTGAGCTATAGGCACCAAGCCAATTCAATAATTTATCTGGAAATTTGTTTGGGTTTTCTACAAATTCAATAACCTAACCTTCAAATAAGGTGACCGTTTTTATCTCTTCTTTTCTAACTCTTTTCATTTTTATTTTTCTTCTTTAACGTGATGAATTGGCACAGCTTCCAATACCTTGCTGAATGTCAGTGGGAGGTGCAGGTGTACCTGGCCTCATCCCCAATCTCAAGGGAAGTGGAAGTGAGTGGTGGTGTTCAAGAGCTTACTGACATTCTGTTTTACTCCTGCTTGAATGAGAGATTTTATCACATTGGGTGTTAGATTTTACCATATTTTTTATCTATTGAAATAACCATATACATTGTCTTTCCTTCTGTTAACATGGCAAATTATTGTAGATGATTGATTTTTCAATTCAATAGCTTGCTTTAAAACCACTCTTGCATACCTGGAATGAATAGACTTGGTTGTGTGGAATTATCCTTTTTTCATGGTGCCAGATTTAATCTGCTATTATTTTGTTTATTAATTTAGTTTTTGTAGCTAAATTCATGTGAGGTTTGGTCCTGTGATTTCCCTTTCTACTAATTTTCTTTTTTTCCTTGTCACATTTTGTAACGAAAGCTATGCTGGCTTTATACAAAAACATGATGTGAGATATTTAATCTATTTTATTCTAGTGCATGAAAGAATTAAGGAACAGTGGTGGTTTATATTCCTTAAATTTGTGACAGAATTGACTTATAAAACCAGTTGGGCCTAGAGTTTCCTTTGTGGGAAGATTTATAATTACAGTTTCAATTTCTCTGATAATTATAGGATTCTACATTTTCTATTGTTACTTGTATTTTTCTATTATTTGTCCATTTCATCTAAATTTTCAAATATGTTGGCAAGAGTACTTATTATCGTTTTCCCTCATGATGTTTGTATTATCCTTGCATTGTGCTCATTTTAAAAATCATAATGATCCTTGTGATGATCTTTTAAAATCTCTTTTGCTATATTTTGCCTTGATCAGTCTCACTTGAGATTTAATCATTTTTTTAAAGCTTTTCCAAAAATTATATTGTAGGCTATTTAATCTTTTCTATCATATACTTGTTTTTTAATTCATTCACTTGTGCATTTATCCTTTTTCCTTATTTTTTTGGAGAAGGGGACAAATTACTAAATTTGCTCTTCTTTTTAAAATTTTTGTGGTGGGCTCATCCATTTTTAGTCTTTCTTGTTTTTCTATACATTTTCCTTTATGTTTTTGTTTGTTTGTTTTGCAGTTTTTGGCCAGGGCTGGATTTGAACCCAACACCTCAGTATGTGGGGCTGGTGCCCTACTCCTTTGAGTGACAGGCGCCACCCTCCTTTATGTTTCTTTAAAACATATTTCAAATTGTTCTCTGGATTTCATTGGGATGTCTTCTTTGATCTATGTATCTACTTAGAGGAATTTTTTTTCTTTATTAAATGATAGCTGTGTACATTAATGCAATCATGGGCTACAGTGTGGTGTTTTCATATACAATTTGAAATATTTCATGAAACTCGTTAACATAGCCTTTATGTCATTTTCTTAGTTATTGTGTTACGATGTTTATATTCTACTTTTAGAAAGATTCACGTGTACCCTTGAAAGATAAACCATAGAGGTGATCCCTCCAATCACCCTCCCTCCATCCATCCATCCCCCTTCCTTTCCCTCCCCCTCCCCATATTCTTAGGCTATAATTAGGTTATAGCTTTCATATGAAAGCTATAAGTTAGTTTCATAATAGGGGTGTGCACATTGGATACTTTTTCTTCCATTCTTGTGATACTTTGCTAAGAAGAACATTTTCCAGCTCCATCCGTGTAAACATGAAGGAGGTAAAGTCTCCATCTTTCTTTATGGCTGCATGGTATTCCATGGTACTGGCACAAAAATAGAGAGGTAGATGTATGGAACAGAATGGATGTATGGAACAGAGAGCCAACAGATGAATCCAGCTACTACCGTTACCTGATCTTTGACAAGCCAATTAAAAACATTGAGTGGGGAAAAAATTCCCTATGTAACAAAAGGAATATTTTTATTTCCCTATGTCAGCTCTCTAGTTATCTATATAATTATTTTTAGCTCAATTGTTTTGTGGTCAGAAAATTCATATGATTTCAATATTATAAAAATAGTAGAACTCTGCTTCATAGTAGAGAATATGGTCTAATTTTGTTAAGTTTGACCACCGGCATGGGTGCTGGTTAAAACTCTTGGGTTCAAGTGATCCTTCTCCTGTTAAATATTCTGTGAGTGCACAGAACACACACACATTCTGTAGCAACAGACTGCAGAGTTCCGTGTGAGCCAATTAACTCATATTTACTAGCTGGCATAGTTTGGATATTTGTCACTCCAAATCTGATGTTGAGATTTGATTCCCAAAGTTGGAGGTAGGGCCTGGTAGGAGGTGTTTGGGTCATAGGGGTGGTCCCCTCCTGAATGGCTTGGTGCCCTCCCTGTGGTAAGGAGTGAGTTCTCGTTCATTAATTCACAGGCGGGGGACTGGTTAAAGGAGGGTCACCCTCTCCTCTCTTTTCTGCTCCCTCTCTTGCCTTGTGAGGCTTGCTCCCCCTTCTCCTTCCACCTGGATAGGAAGCTTCCTAGGGCCCTCCCCAGAAAGAGGTGCTCGTGGGCTGCTCCTAGGACAGTCTGCTTCTACAAACAAACCTCTTTTCTTTATAAATTACCCAGCCTCAGATATGGCTTCATAGCACTGCAAAACAGAGCCTAATACACTGGTATAGGCTGAATACTCTTATCCCAAATGCTTGGGACCAGCGGTATTTCAGATTTCAGATATTTTCAGATTTTGGAACACTTTCATACACATAATGAGATATCTTAGGGATGAGACCAAAATCTAAACACAAAATTCATCTGTGTTTCCTAGGCACCTCGTACACATAGCCTACAGGTAATTTTATGCAGAATTTTAAATAATTTTGCTCATTAAATAAAATTTTGACTACATTTTAGCTTCCTGGCTTGAAGTCAAGTGTAGAATTTTCCACCTGGTGGCATCATGCCAGTGTTCAAAAGTTTCCAGATTTTGGAACATTTTAGATTTTGGATTTAACATTAGGGATGTTCATCTTTTATTGTTGTTCAAACCTTTTGTATTCTTACTGAGATTTTTTTTTTTGGTCTCATTGTTTTAGCATGATGTTATCATGATAAAGTCTCCCCCTATTACAGGCTTGACAATTTTTCTTGTAATTCTATTAATTTTTTTTATTTATTTGGAAACTGTATTAGAAGATGTCTTCATATGTAAAATTGCTATGTCTTCCTAATGAAGCTGGTCTTTTATTCTCATGCAATGTCACTTGTGCATAATAATGTTTTGCCATGAAGTCTTCCTCATCAGATAATAACACAGGCACTTTCTTTCAGTTAGTGTTTGCATGGAATATCTTTTTCAATCTTTTATTATTTTTTTAAAGTTGGACCACAGGTACTCCCTCTTTCCTCTTTCGATCTTTCCGTATTTTTACGTTTTTAATAAATTGCAACTGGAGGTCGATTTTATGAGCACTTGCCAGTCAAGTCCAATAATTTCCCTGTGACAACCTTACACATCTGAGTACCCACCCTCCTGTAGTACCCAAGTCTTGTCTTTTCTACACAAATTCTGCCTACATTCTCCAACTATTTCTTATGCAAAGTAGCTTAAAGGCCTATCTTTTAAATAGTGTACAGAACCTAGGCAACCGAAAGGCAGGAGGGAAGTGGGCCCACTCTTTGCATTAAGTTTACAAATACTTAGAAATCTCATTATACCACTTTTGATGGGCACAGACAGGTGCAGAGAAATATCACTCTACCTGATGAAAAGTCTTGGAACAAAGAGTCCCCAGCCACAGGGGCTTGGGCCAGTGGGGCCTGGGCCCAGCTGGACCACACGTCCAGCTACAGCAGCAGCTCTGTCCTCACGGGACAGTGACCGCCTTGTGGGAAAGTGCAGCAAGTGTGAGGGGAAAACGAACAAACAAACAAACAAACAAAACCCAGAATCTGGGCTCATATGTGACATAGTCTGAATTTTATCTATTTGTTTAATTTATTTTATTTTACATAGGTGTGTATGCATTTATTTTCTGAGACAGAGTCTTTCAGTCTGTCACTGTGGGTCGAGTGCTATGGTGTCACAACTCACAGCAACCTCAAACTCTTAGGTTCAAGAGTGAACTCTTGAACCTAAGCCTCTGGAATAGCTGGGACAACAGGTACCTACCACAAGACCTTGCCAGTTTTTCTATTTTTATAAGAGATAGGCTCCAACTCCTGAGCTTAGGCAATCCCCCACCTGCCTTGGTCTCCCAGAGTGTTGGATTACAGGCCTGAGGCCCTGAGCCCAGTCCAAAGTCTGAATTTTAAACGTTCCATGTGGGCTTGACAGAGTGTTCATTCCCAGAACTGCTGTGAGCCCTGTGGACCTGGCTGTCCCTTCATCCCAGATGTCCATCTCCTTCCCCTTACTGGCCTACCCTATCCAGAGGCTGCTTTCCTGTCTGGTCCTGGCCTGGATTCAAGCTATCCTAGACAAACTAAACAGCCCTTAAAGTCTCTTAACTGGCAAGTGGGTGGAGACAGGCAATGCTGTGCTACAGTCCCTAGGCTCGACGCCACCCACCGACCTCAGTCACGCCTGTAAGTCTTATCTCCAACCCCTGTCCCACGCACTGATGGATTTTTTGGTATATGAACAGGAGGTTTTACTTGCCAAACTCACTGCCCACCGTGTGAATACTTCCCTCTGTCAGCCCAGCTAGAGAGAACATAGCCAGCCCTGTCCACGCTGAGACCCTTTCTGAGGGGTGTCATGGAGATATTCCTGCCCAGAGCTCAGCCCTCCCTGCTGACTCCCTCCCTTCTGCCTGCCTTCCACCTTTACTTGGCTGCTTGTCCTTTAGGGGAGGTGAGCCCTGTTCTTTCACGTCTGGCTCACGTCCCTCTGGGGACGTCAGGGTGGACTCCCTTCAGCACACTCATGCTTCACTAGGGCTCAAAGGGTAAGAAACAGAAGAGAAACAAGATAAAGTTTAAGGGCGACATGTGGTCTCTGTGTTTAACCTCTCAGCTGCAGAATGAGAGGGGAGAAAAGTGACTCAGGGAAAGTCAGCTCTGCTGTGACTCCACTGAATGTGACTGTTCGTCGTCTGTGCATGTGAGTAAAGACAGCAAGAGAACTCCAGTGTGTGGGGAACTGGTCCCCACGTCTGCGCTCCCTCCAGACAGACCATGCAATGTAGGGGACCCTGTTGTGCAGTTACACAGTGACAGCAATGATGGGAAAGAAGCAGAACAAATGCAGTTGTAGCAAAAAGACAGAAGGAGCCTGGTGCTTTAATTATTAATGTGTTTTTAAGTCTTTGCTCTCCCTTCTCTCTAAGTAACATATTAGTGTTTATACACACACCATAAATGTATGCACATTGAGACTGACTTTCTGGGAGTGGAGTTAGAGTGTGGGTTTCTGTAAACTTGGAAGAATCTTCTTTGCCCTATTTCCACTCTGTATTCCCAGGCAGCACTCTCTATGCCGTGAAACAAAGTGTGTAGTTCTTCTTAGTAAAGGGTCAACAGCTGTGGCCTCTGTGGTAAGTGTGGCACCTGCGACCACTCGGTGACGACCTGGAGAGTGTGATTGTGCCCAGGACCATCTCTCAGCCCGTTCACTGACTGTTCATTTCCATGTTGTCCAGACCCCCTGAAACCTCCCTGCCCCTGTGCTTAAGGACACACCTTAATATGAATTCTACGAGCTTTTGTGATAATTAAATGAAAACACCTACACACACGAGAGCCTTTTGTAAATGAGAAGAGGCCTTGTACATGCCAGGGGCTGCTGTCCACAGCCCCGGAGGCGTGACAGAGTCCCACAGCTGCCACTCTGGCTGCACCGACTATAAGGGAAGAAGCCAGAACACACAGAGGTTCAGGGTCCCCCAGGGCTGCGGCTCATGTGTTTGGATAAGAGGACTATGCTGTGTAGACACACTGTGTACCACAAAGTGTTTTAAAGACAAACTTTTATGAATTATTTATTGAGCAAATCCAGTGGTGTTGAAGGGGTCTTAATAATGATGCCTCTTTATTTTAAGCAGAACAGAAATAGTTCATTATAAATAAGATGAGTGAGTCTTCACAATGCTCAGAGAGTGAAGGAAGCCAGGTCCTGACACCTGCTGCCCTGCGGCCTCCTAGCTTGTTGGAACATCCTGTGCTGCTGCTAAATGACATTAACACAGCGACGTTCTTAGCCACCTAGAACACCTAGACAAAGCACTGTGTGTGCCACACGCTTGGTGGTTTGGGGCAGCCTGCTAAGCACGTGGCCCTGAGTGAGGCCAGGCTTGTCCCAGCTCCTTGCCAGGGACAAGCCGGGGCAGAGTGCATGAGGTTCTCCCTGCCCGTCTCAGAGCAGGGTCCCCCATGGACCTTTTGGGGACATGAGAAAGGAGTTGCAGTGGGCCTTGCAACAGAACAGAAGCAGAATGGGTGCTGAGCCAGCCATGGCAGGTCCCAGGAGGTCCTGGGGTCACCTATAGTAGGAGCTGGCAGAGGTGTGGTGGGTGGGGAGGGGACTTCACAGAATACCCACCCCCTCTCCTCAACAGAACAGGGCATGGAACTTTCTGTAAAGTGGTGTGATTCTGGTCTAAGGGAAGGAGCAGCACTGAGTTGGCTCATCCTCTCCTTGCCTGCAGGTGCCAGCCACTCCCCTGCCTCCATCTGACTACAGGGGAGTGAAATGGGCTGCTGACTCAAGCCACCTGGGCTAAGTTGGAGGCTGGCTCTTGCTGGGGTCAGCAGAGTTCCTTGAGCATGTTCCTAATTTCCCTGACCTTTAGTGAACTCCTCTGTGGAACCAAAGCAGAGGCAATGATGGGAAGTGCCCACCCCCATGTGTTGTAAGAGATAAGCACCCCTTGCTCAGACATGGCAGTTCACTTCAATGTGCTCCTCCAGGAGATTGATTCTGAGAAACATTTCTTTGAAGATCGAGCTTCTGTACCTGCCTATAGATGTGCAGAAATATGCAGAAAGGTCTCTCTAAAAGAAATTGT